>CAUYQU010074257.1:55000-81543 GCA_963574635.1 Cheracebus regulus
TTGGCTTACGCATATGCAATTATTCTTCCCCATTTCTGTTGGCTTTTAAAAATGTGTTTCTTCAGTACAGAATTTGTTCATATTGAGTAAAAATGCCAATTCGAGTTAAGCTGGGTTTCAGTGATCATCTTGAAAGTGCCTAGCTAATCTAAATTATGCTTTTTGCAATAAAGATATAAGTCGAGACTGGTTGTGGTGGCTCAAGCCTGCAATCCTAGCACTTTGGGCAAATCACCTGAGGCCAGGAGTTCAATCAGCCTGGGCAACATCATGAAATCATGTTTCTACAAAAATACAAACATTAGCCAGATGTGGTGGTGCGTGCCTGTAGTCCTAGCTGCTTGGGATTCAGAGGCAGGAGAATTGCTTGAACATGGGAGGTGGAGGTTGCAGTGAGCCCAGAGTGCACCACTGCACTCCAGCCTGGGTGACAGAGTGAGACTCCATCTTAAAAAAAAACTATGTAAGTTGAAAACATCAATTATAAAATCAGTAGAGTTTGCTAATTTAACAAAAGTTGACATTCCTTGCTTTTGCATAGATTATGTTAATTTTCCACTCATGTTTAAAAAGGGGTGAATTTCTGATTTTAATTTAAAATGTCCCATCATTAGATACTTTTTAGAATTTAAGTTGTATAACTAATATTTGTCACTTTGATTTGCCATGTATATAATTCAGTCCTCTAGATATTATGCAAATGTATCCAAAACTTGGTGATAGCACTGCTCTCCATATCCAATACATTAGCCAAGTCCTTGAGTTCGTATTGTTTAGAATACGAACTCTGTAGAGTTGTCCTACAGAGACAACTCTAACTAAAGTGAAATGATTTCTAGTGAACAACTTTCCAGACTTTAAGACATCTGTACACCCTGTTCAGCCCATCACAGTAATTTAAGGGACTTGGCATAAGGAAAACGAGTGTAAAACTTCTAAGTCATGTACTAAAACTTTTTCTAGCAACCACATTAATGGCAGTATCTTCGTGAGTGAACATTTCGTTTATCCAGCCTGCCAAATATATAAATGTTTACGTCTTTCAAAATGGAAGAAGGTGCAGGTTACATAAATTGTAAAATATTCTTCACCTTATGGCAATATCACTGACCCAGCACTGGGGAGGGGTGATTCTTCCAGGTGAAAGATGTTCTTGAGCTTTCTCTCCCTATTCCGTTGTTCAAGGGTGTGTCTATTTCTGCTGTTTCCTGGCTTCCATCCTTTGGGACCATTAACTGGATCATGCCAGTTTCTTAGGGATGTGGGAAGTTTGTGGGGGTGGGTATGTGGAGGAGTGAGAGGTAGCAAAATCTCCAGAAGCAATATCATTTTGCAAAATGCATGTACTTATCAAGTATATTAAGCTAAGTATCTCTGAAATGTGTGACAAGTTTCACTTTCCCAAGAAGGACATTGATTCTCTTCCACAGATTTTCTCGGGAAATGGTAAATCTAACATCATCTTACATCATCATTCTGTGGAAAATCTTGCTCTCATTTTCTTGTTGATAAACAAGAAACATTCCCATCCACTGAGGTCAGATAATACTTGGAGAAGTGGAGGTGTCCATCTCAGCAGGGAATGGGGTGATCAGGAGAAGTTGAGCAGATTGAGAGCTGCAAGGACTTTTCAGTTTTTCTGAGTCAGGCCTCTATGGTTTACTTTTATTACTTTGTCTGAAATGCAAATTTTCAGAATGCCAGGCACACCCATATTCTAGTGCAAGAATAAAAACAAAATTGAAAGCCAACTACAGTTGAGTTTTTTTATTGCCTATCACTTTGATCTTGTTCTCTCTCTTGTCTATCCTTCTCACTCCCAAATAACTGGAATAATAGAAGGCTGTCTATATTTAATGAGAAAAACAACTCTAAAAAGGAGGTGATTCACACAATGTAGATACATTCCTAATTAACCAGATGCCCTCTCTTCTTGCTGAGTGTTCTGAACAGTATCCGGTATTATTGATATGTTGTTTCTCAATGGTACAGCTGACCTTTATTAAGAGAAAAAACTGCAGGGATGAAGTCTCAAATCCAGCTGTTGCTGCTGTTGGGCCTGTTTTCTTTTCTCACACAAGATTAAGGGTAGGCTTACTTGAGATTCTATGTTCTGGCAAGTCATGTTGCGGAACTTGGCAGAAGCATTCAAATATCTTTATTAGATGCCATGAATCAAGTTCCATTGCAGAATTAATAACCTTTCAAATCTGGCTGCCTTGTTTTGTCAACCACAGAAAAAAGTGTGGCTTCAAATAAAGTTTATTTTGAGGTGCAGTGATCCAATGATAAATGTAAATCTTGTTCCATAGCCTAGATAGGCAATCTTCATTTAAAACACATGTATCTGTGAGTTTAAAATGTCTACGCAAGTTCAAAATATGATTCACTAGATTTTGCCAAAGAAAAGAGTTGGGCTGAAAAGTAACTAGATTTTTTTTGATAAATGCCAATATTTTCATTGAGCCTGACGACAGTCCGTTGGCTTTTGTTCTTTAAAGATACAAATCGCCATAGTTTTAATGGGACATTCTGTTACTACTTTCTTGGGGCAAAGATTTGAAATTGCTTTCTCAAAATTGCTTCCAATTCCAGAAATCTAGCCTAAGGCGATCTAAAATCTCAGTGAGGTACAAGACTTAGCCTGCCATTCAGGCATGGCCCCAGCTATCAAGAAAAGCTATAGACAATGAGGAGTTTTTGTAAATACCAGTGAGAAAAAAACTTAGCATGTGTATGGTATTGGCACCCTTGAACCTGAGTTTTGTTTTATAGCAGGACCGTAGTGTGGAGCCTTTTGGAGGTGTTAGATTATATTCAACAGGGAAATTCAGAAATCTCCCTACCAAGGTGAAAGGGAAAGACAGAGTTAACAGTTCCCCGAGATTAAGAAAGGGAAGCTAGCATCATCAAGGATGATTTTGTTGTGCACTAACATTCTGTATGACAGGCGATAGGGGAGAGATTAGCATAAAAATTCTAGTCTGACTCTGAAAATCATAAAATTGTCCAAATAAATATAATTTAATGGCATTTTTTAGAAGACTGATAAGTAGTTGAATCATTGTCTATGTATGATACAATTGTGGGTGTGAATGTATTAGAGATCTATTGCTTTGTACAAAGTCAAACCATTCTTTTGTTGTTTATGAAAATATATGTGTTGAGTTGGAGGCATAAACTTTATGTAAAAAATGTTGTGTTTTGGGTGTTGTATGTGGTTGCTTCATAGAGAATAATTCTATGTTAGAATAAAGATGAAAAAGTACTTGCTCTTTCAGCTCGTATTTCTGATTGTGTGAAACTTTGATAATTGGCCCATGGATTTATCAGACTAAATGATTAGCATGTATTATATCTCTTTAAGTCTCAGATTACCTAGGAATGCTTTTTTTTTTTTCAGTTGTGTAATAGGAGCTGACTGAACACATAGGTTTAATCCTATCACCTTCACAGTGTCTATCTATTGCTTTTAATTGTTCAGAGGCACTATGCCAGGGTAAAACCCTGTCATTTTGAGAGGTTAGATTAGGAAATGGAACACCTTGGTTGTGTGTACAAGTGCCGTTTCCACGCTTAACACTCCACCTGTGTTCTCACAGCCACCGTGTGCTGTAAACACTCTTTGTTTATGAAGTTTTACGATACAAACTTAATGGAATGACTAAGGAAACAACCTGCCATTATTTTTCTCCAGTTGCCATCCATTAAGAACGTTTTGACTTGGAAATTTATCCTCTCCTTCCTATATATTTAAAGACTCTGTTAAAAATCAAATGGACCTTGAGCAAACTTTCAAAGTTCTGGGAGGTGTTTAATTACTTTGTACTGAAACTCTGACATTTTGTATTTTGGTTTTGGTTTTTTGGTCATTGCTATTATACCCTCCTTTTCTGGTACAGACTCCCCTTCACAGAAATCCCCATAAATTAAGCTTCTTTCTATTAGGTGGAGAGATGAAGAAAGGACAGCTCTGTTTTAGTTTCCTCCATAGAATAATGCGTATTTGTTTTATATCATGAGAGGCTGTTAGGTTTGGGCTCTGCTTCGAGATGTCCAGATGGTTTAATAAAAAGAGAAGAATGCATGACATATTTTCTTTTTCTCATCCAGAAAGAAACAGTTTTATGTCAAGTCAACTTGTAAGTTACAAGTTGAAGGAAACTGCTATGTAAATAAAAAGGCTGATAAAAGAGAAGAAAACAGGGCAGGTAGAGGCACGCTGCCCAGAAAAAAAAGCATATAATAAAAAATGACTTCTTTTAAACAAAGACTGAAATGTTTATATGATTTACCACACTCTGAGTTTATATGTAGCTCTAGTCCCTGAAGTAATCTCAACTCCAATATATTTGCCAACGGCTAGTGTCCTAAAGTCTTCACTATATAATACATTAAAAAGAATATGTTATGAGTTAAAACCAAAAGAAAAAAATATGAGTAAGCAAGTTAAGACTATGAAGGCTTACCCAAGGGCAGATATTCACCAACATCCAGACACATAGAATTCGGAGCAAACTTGATTTATACTTTCACAAAACTTGTTAACCCCTGAAAATTAAAACTTTCCCTTCCGACATAAAGTTCAGTATAGTATTTTTACAACCTTTTGGATTTTGTCTTTTAACAAAAGTATATACATATAGTTCATCAGCTTGCTCTTGTGTTCTACAATATCCACTTTTAAATAAGAAAGACTAAAATATGTTTAGTTGAGGATTTTGCACTTTTATCTTGGCTATCTCAACAATTTAATAATAACAAAACTGTTTTTTGAGAGGAATAAAATGAAGTGAAAAAATATTAAAGATAGGAATTTTGGATGGATACTTTAAAAGTGTAGTATCATATACCAAACACTATATGGGAAACCATATTATTAGAATATTGAAAGGAATTCCATTAACCCTATGAAAAAATGCTTTTTTCCTTTGAATAATTGTCTTCTGTTGGGAGCAACAGACACTGGAAAATATGAGAGAGAAAGGGGTAAAGGTTGAAAAGCTACCTATTGGATATTATTATGCTCACTACCTCTGTAACAGGTTCATTCATACTTCAAACCTCAGCATCATGAAATATAGCTTTGCAACAAACCTCCATGCATACTCCCTGATTCCAAAGTAAAAGTTGTAAAGAAAAAAATAATCTTTTGTATGCAGTAATTCATACACATGTATTATATTATCATTGAACATTCTCTTCAACTGAGGAAATATTCTGACAGTGGAATTGAAAAGTTCATGAATAATTTTCATAACAGTTTATATATATTTACATTAAGGAATAGCCAAGATATTCAAATAATTTCAGCTTTGGCTAAAATTGCTAGCATGATCAAAGTAATTCTACTGAATTTCTTGATCCATTTTTAGAAAGTATAGGGCAGAGCAAGGAGCAAAACCTTGGGCAGGCTGGGCTGGGGACCTTACAGGTGTTGGACCTGATTGGCTGGTTGGTGTTTTGAGCTCAGCATTGGATCTGATGGGATAATTGCTAACAGAAAACAGATAAAAATAAAACAATACAAATAAAAAATAAGATACAATTTATTGAGTACTTACTAAACTCAGAGATTGTTCTAAATGCATTATATATATATTTTTAAACTCACAGTGATTCTATAATAGTTACTACTAATTTTACTATCTCAATTTTCTTTTTCTAAAATCAAACATATAAATAATTATATTGCCATGAAATTAAGCTACTCAATCAGAGTTTCCAAATTCTGGAGGAATCAGGCAGGAAGAAAAATATATTATTTGTAAATGTACATTTTAGTTTATTACAATATAGTCTGCTAAATTATTATGAGTGATAGATTGCTTCAGAGAAAGGGGCTCTTCATATATCTAGAAAAAATAGAACATTACAACATCAATAGTATTCCAAACCAAACCCACAACTGTTCCTCATCAGTTCATTTGGTTCTATGTAATTATTTCTTGTTCTGCTTGAATCTGGGTTAAATTCTTGGGTCTCCTGAATCCATCTGTTTCTTGACTAGAATTGTGGAAATCCTGATTCAGTCCAGCAAAATATCCATGTTAAAAAAACTGAGGTAAGTTAATTACTTAAAGAGAAATCCAGCTATTCATTGCCAACAGATCTGGCTTCCTAAGATTTTGACAAGGTCTTCCCAAGATTTTGATAAAGACTTCCTTTTTGTCTTTATAGGGAGAAACATACAAAGACATGGCAAGCTCAAAGGCCATGTAGGTAAGTGACCAGATCTAAAGGTAGACAGACCCAAAGGCAGCAGCTCAGACAGTTTTCTTGAGGTAATAATTACATAGGGTCAAGTGAGGAGCTGATTTTAAAAATCAAAATTAGCTTAATCATAAAGGAACAGAGCTCACACCCAGAGGGAAAGTTACCTTTACTGGTGTGACTTTCAGCTATTATTTAGAGGCCTTTGCACTCTGTCACTGAGGTGGGTACCTTATGGATTGGCCAGTATGTAACCTAATAGAATGAACTTTAGATATATCCTCTGTTAAGGGAGGCTTAGGTCCTAGTCTTAGCTCTACTAGTGAGTCAAGTATTTTCAGCAGGTCATGTGAATATTGGGTAATCTATTAACAATGTATAAGACATATATACATATATAATATAGATACACACACATATATACATATATTTTATATATGTATAAAAACACATATAGAGCGAGAAAGGGGGGAATATTGGGGAATCTATTAAGAATGTTATATATATATATAGAGAGAGAGAGAGAGAGAGAGAGATTGAGAGAGAGAGACAGGGTTTCAATCTGTCATCCAGGCTGTAGTGCAGTGGCACAATCATGGCTCACTGCAGCCTTGAACTCCCAGGCTCAAGCAAACATCCCGCCTCAGCCTCCCAAATATCTGGAAGTACAGGCATGCACCACCACACCTGGCCAATTTAAAACAATTTTTGTAGAAGTGCAGTCTCACTATGTGGCCTAGGCTGGCCTTGAACTCATAGGCTCAAACTATCTTCCTGCCTTCGTCTCCCAAAGTATTCGGATTATCGGCATGACCCACCACACTTGGCCAACGTATATATTTCATTCCTCTTACATTTTATATTTAAAATCAGAAGCTTGCACTTGAGCTACACATTACTTATACTTTATTATTTTTTTTTAGAAGTTGTTTACTGATGTTTGGGAGCTAGAAAGCTATGAATAATAAAACATGGTAGATCTCAGTATTTTTTTCAATATACAATCTCAGGGTCCTGTAGTTGTTTCCCTCCCCCCGCCCCATCTTGGAACTATGCCAGTATACTGAAGGTTAGAAATCATACTGAAAATTTTGCTTCTTTAAGATTTTAGCAAATGTAATGTTCTAAGGCTTTCACTTTGGCAATCAAAGCTTCTGTCTTTGAGGTCAAGATTTGCAGACAGAAATGAAAAATAAGATCTGTAGTTTGCTTTATGCCATTTTTAAAAGTTCTTTCTGGTAAGTACTTCACATACTTGGCAGAAATTGGATTCAGATTCTTTGGCTATAAGAATGAAGTAGAATTATCAACTGGCCATGGGACTTGTGTGTGTAGGCTGACTTTCTGAATTTTAATTTTTGGCATCATACTTACGAATGTTTTGTTAGAGATCAATAAACAAATGTAAATTGATCTTTCTTCTGAGTCTGGGATTTTTTGCTACACTCTATTTGATTTAGTAATTCTAAGTTTCTTTTCTGGATTGTATTACTAATTTTTATAGTGGGAGTGGGGATGTGGAATGGAGAGTGATGAGGAAAATTAAGACTCTGTAGTTCCTGTGGCTCGATAAACTGATATTCTACCAGGCTTAGTCCATTTTGCCAGAACCCCAATGGAGAAGAACAGGCTGCTGGCCACTGAGTTGATCTGAAACCCAGAAGCCTAAACAGTATAACTTAAAATATTTCCTGATTAAATAAAATAAAAGTAAAAGGTCAGAATTTCAAACGTAGAAGGATTTGTGACATGAATCTACTGGTAAATTGGTACTGTCATTCCAATGTAGCTTAAATGGTGCTGTTCTCCCCAAACCCCAAAATCAAATCAGAGACATATAAAGCAGGATTTTTCATTTCTATAAACTATGCATAGCATCACTTTTCCTTCATATTATAACTTTACCCACAAAAGCCTTTTCTTAAAATAGCCAGTCGATAATAAGTGGTAGTTATATATCTTCATTTAATACGTCTCTCTTGTTCTCTCTCAGATGGAAAGAAATGAAAACATTTAAGATGTTTATTCTGTAGGAGGAAAACATCTTTCCCAAAGTGATTTTACAAAGATTTTCTTTCAAGCTACTCCATAAATATTTGGAAACCTGCCCCAAATCAAATAATCTTTTATTTGATATGTCAGAAAAAAGGCAACAAAAGATGTAGTAGACAGATAGCAGAATGGAAGGAAAAAGCAGGGTCCTATTGCTTTAGGAGAAGTGAAGTTTATTAAATAAGAGCTAAACCAGCTTTGGTTATGTCTGGATGCAATTCTAATACTTAATCATTGCTTTTTTTGTTTGCTTCCAGTGAGACAAGTAGAAGTTTTTTACAAAGCTGGTTCATTTCCAGTTTGGATGGAAAGTGCAGCATGGCTATCATGCAAATATCTTGTTAAGAACCAATCACCAAGAAAATCATTGGCTGGCAGGAAACGGTGGAGTGAGGGTGCACAGAAAGTGAGTAGGGAGGCACGCTGTGAGGTTTAAAAGATGGCATCCATTCGGGTTGTTTGTAGCAAGTTCCTGGCCTGAAAGCTGTTCTTGTACTAGGACATGTTCTGGTTATTTTGCCAAGTGTTGGTGTCAGGGTTCATAGTCATATAAATACACAGTCCAAGCACTAAGACAGAATTCATAAACACTCTCTACAAAGTTCTGGCATGGGGGGAACTAAAGTAAGTGTGGTTAGTTTGGGGATAATTTTTGTCACTCTACTACTCTTTCCTCACCTTCACCTGTCCTTATCATCTGTTCCCCACTCATACCTTCCTATAGGTCATCAAACTCCAGAAAACTCTTTCTTCCAGGACTTTCTTTGACCCAATAATACATGTATTCCATTTCCTTAGGGTTCTTATCTCTGCTGAAGCTAATCTGATAAACTAATGTCTGCTGAGCTGTTTAATAACAATAACTTCTACCTTGCCCATCTAAGAATATAATTTTAAATATTAACATCTTGCTAAGTTTTATCTCAAAAGAATCACTGAGATTGAGTATTTTATATAATCGAGCAGCTGGTTAGTACAGAAGATATTAGACTAAGCAACCCTGATATGGGTTGCTTCCTGGGCATATTTTTCAACCAGGGCTTTCAAAGTTAGCATCAAACACTTATAAAAAGGAGTTGAATGAGCTACTACATATATGCAATATTGAAAGGGTGCCTGATCCTAATTAACTCATAGATTTTTCCACCTGGTATTTTTTTCTTAAGTTCAAAATATTTAATTACCAAATAAAAATTGCATATATTCAAAGTACACAGTTTGATGATTTGATATACCTATACATTTTGTAATGATTACCACAATTAAATTAATGAACACATTCATCACCACCCGCACCTACCATTTGTGTATGCCTGAATGTGTGGTAAGTTTCACTTAAAATATGCTCCTTTATCAAATCTCAAATATACAATAAATACAATAATTAACTATTGTCACCATATTGTACATCAGATCCCCAGAACTTGTTCATCTCATAACTGAAAGTTTGTCTTTTTGAATAACATGTCCACATTTTCCCCACACTCCAGCCTCTGGCAACCACCATTCTACTCTCTGCTTCTGTGAATTCTACTTTTGAAGATTCCACATGCAAGTGCGATTATTCAGTGTTTGCAGTATTTATTTGTCTTTCTGTGCCTAGCTAATTCCACTAAGTATAATGTTCTTCAAGTTCATCCATGTTTTTGCAAAAGGCAGGTTTTCCTTTTTTATTCACTGAATAATATCCATGTGAGTGTGTGTGTGTATTTTACCTTTCAATGAACAGTTACATTGTTTACAAAGCTTGTCTATTGTGAATAACACTGCAATGAACTCAGGAGTACAGATATCTCTTCCAAATACTGATTTTACTTCCTTTGTTTGTATACCCAGAAGAGAGATTGCTGGTACATGTGGTAGTTCTATTTTTAGTTTTTGAGGAACTTTCATACTGTTTTCAAAATGACTGCACCAATTTACAGTTCCATCAACAGTAGACAAGGGTTCTGTTTTCTCCACATTCTTGCCAATATTTGTTATTTCTTGTCTTTTTTATGACAGTCATGCTAACAGATGTGAGGTGATATTTCACTGTGGTTTTAATTCACATTTCCTTAATGATTGACGACGTTGAGCACCTTTTCATATACCTGTTGGCTATTTGTATGTCATCTGTGGAAAAATGTCTGTTTGGATTTTTTGCCTAGTTTTTAATCAGGTTATTTGATTTTTGTGAGTTGTGTGAGTTTCTTGCATATTTTGGTTATTAACCTCTTACCAGATCTGTGGTTTGCAAATGTTTCCCCCATTCTATAGGTTGTCTTTGCATTTTGTTGATTATTTCCTTTCCTGTGCAGAAGCTTTTTTGTTTGATGTAGTCTCACTAGTTTATTTTTGTTACTGTTGCATTATTTTTATTACTGTGCTTTGGATGTCATATCTAAAATACCATTCCAAGACTAATATCAAGGAGCTATTCCCCTGTGTTGTCCTCTAGAGTTTTGTAGATTCAAATCTTTCATTTAAGGCTTTAGTTAATTTTTGTACGTGGTATAAGGCAAGTATTCAATTTCATTCTTTTACATGTGGAATCCGATTTTCCCAACACCACTAATTGAATGAGCTATCCTTTTCCCATTGTGTATTATGGCACCTTTGTCAAATATTAGCTGACTATGTATGTGTGAATTTCCATCTGCTATAGCTATGAAATGCTATAGTGAATGAAAATATGTGATAGTAATTAGTTTAACCTTTCCTATTTTCTAGTGTTCATTCCCTGGATGAATACTACCTTACTTTTAAATGGCAAAAACTGCAATTACTTTTGCATCAACCTAACAGATACTTAACATATTAGTAGTAATGATTTTGGTTGCAAGTAACAAGTCCCCAACTTAAATTAGCATAAATCATAAACTAGATTTTTTGGCTCACATATCTGAATAGTCCAGACATGTTCTGATTAAGGCAGTCTCTCAGTTTTCTGTGATTCTCTTGGATGTTCCCTCCTCTCTATTCTGTTTTCCATCATATTCACAAAATGGTTGCCAATAGTAACCAACAGGGCAACAGCTTACTTGGTTCATATCCAAGAAGGGAGAGAGAGTGTCACATTCTATAATCATTGAACAAAAGTCGAGATTTACTCTGATTGGGCCAGTCACTGTGGCAAGGAAGAAGACAAACACTGATTGATCTAGGTTTGGGTAAAAGCCCTTATGGAACCATTATCTATTTTAATTGAGGTAAAATAATATAACCTGAAGCTGAGATACAGTCAGTTCTTCCAAAGTTCATGGCTACAGTATGATCAGGAAGGGATATTTCTAAAGAAAAATCTAGGTGCATTTGTAAAGATGAAATAAATTCTGAGTATGTAGTAAAATATTATTAATCAAATTTCTTTACGTGGAGTCTATTCTTTCAACCTCTGAAAAGTATAAAGGAAAACAGAGGTAAAGAGTTCATCAAATTGAGAAACTGTGTGTGACTCACTTCTGGTTTGGCAAAAAAAGTTCCTTTCTCCTCTATAGTAATCAAATCTTTGTTTATTTTGTAGAACTGGACATACATACTTAGCCATATGAAAGATTCAAAGTACCATGTAATTAAATGGCACTTCTCCCTCTGAGTCCTTTGGAGAAGATCTGAGATGCCTTACATAATTAATTTAAAAGAAAAAAGGCCAAGATGATACCCAGTCATAATGATATATTTCACCCAATTTTTTCTAAGGTTTACAATGCCCATCCTGAGACTCAAGAAAGGGCATGGATACACCTAAAAAAACAGAATTCTGAGGAAAGAACAAATTATGTTTAAAGAGTTATTATCTACAAATCAATTTACTTTATCCTTACCTTTCATTGTAGATTTTATTGCTACTATGTCATCTATCAATAGCTGTTACTTACCTCTCCTACCACTTGCAACAGAGCTCAAGACATCTCTTTACTTTATATCCATTGAATTTGAATAAATGAATTCCGCTATCTGACTGTTTAGCTAATTTTTTTCACCACCTAATTTTAATTTGATGTCTTTATGATATCGCCTTCTTTATTACAGTGATTTTCTTTTAAATTCTTGAAGAAAAAAATCTAGGAGAAAATCTGTCTTCAATTTCCTTACTTTTAGATGATTATGTTTAACTAAGGACAACATAAATGGCAGAGAGCATCAAATAACTAGTTTCTTAACTGGTAGTGACAGTCTATAGCTATCATGCTCCTATCCCCAACTTTATTGCTACCAGAGATTCTTTATCCAAATTTAACCTCTTTATCTTCCTCTGGTGTCTAAAATTCTTATCTGTACATTTATCTTTTATTTGCTTTAACCTTGTTCCAACAAGTTCCTTTTTAGAGTCTTTAATACAGCTTACAGTTAGAAACATTTCCAGGTACTTATATGCAAATTAAATCATTGCTTCAAGCTTAGAAAGTGAAATGGCTGGATTTTGCCCTTCTGGCCCCGGCTGTGGGTCTTTCCTTACCTACATGCTACAAAGTTCAACATGTGGATAGAAGAGCAGCCTTTGAAGAGAAGGGTTAGAAAGATAGGAGTTGGGGAAGAGTCCAATAACTATGAAATTTTCATTTTTTTCCAGCTAAGAATTAGAATATTGTTTCTTTATCAACTTAAACCAAAGCAATGTAAATCTAATCCCATGAGTTTTAATGGCTATGTACTGGAAAACTAAGGGGTTGTCTGGCTATTTTTCTCCTCATTCCCATGTGTACCTGAGAATCAGGGGAACTTTTCTGTAATTTCTTCCTCCTGGCACTGTTGATTAGTCCAGAGACAGGCACAATCCCTGAAATGTATCAACTGGAGTCCTTAGAACAGTTTTAGAAATGGAAACTCAGAAATGGAAGTTTCTATCTTTTAATATGCCAGGAATGTAGCTATGATAGCAGTGTTGGCAGCAATTAGGACCATGTCTTCTACCCTGTGGATGGGAAAAGGTAGGAGTCATCATTAGTCTGATATTTGAGTCAAACTAGTCATAAAATATATGCCAGGTCCACTAAATGTTATTTAAATCTAATAATAGACATAAAAAAGAAATATGAAATGCAATTAGGTGGTGATAAAAGTTATCTAAACCCTCAGATAGCAGAATTCATTTATTCAAATCCAGTGAAAATATTAAGTAAAGGTGTGTCTTGAACCCTGTTGTCAGTGGCAGGAAATGTATCAATTTGCATGACTCTTCTTTCAGGTCTCTCATCCTTGCACCCAAATCAAAGAAGTCAATAAGCACTTTTAACACACTGAGATGCTAATACTAGTTCCTTCCTCAGTTAACAAAATTGGCTTTTTCGGGAGGTTTAGAATTAAATGTAGAAACAGTTAAGCATATACAATCCATAGTATTAAGGCTCTGGTATTAAGATAAGAGCAACGTTTTCATATTTGGTTACATCAAAACAGTTAAGCATATACAATCCATAGTATTAAGGTTCTGGTATTAAGATAAGAGCAACGTTTTCATATTTGGTTACATAATATTTATAATGTTTAATATATATCTGTATTAGTTGTCTATTGTTGTAAAACAAATTACCCCAAACTGTGTTGACTTAAAGCAACAAAACTTTTATTACTTCATAGTTTCTGTGGATCAGGAATCATGGCCAAGATGTTTTGGATGCCTCTGCCTTAATGTCTCTTCAAGGCTTCAGTCAAGGTTTTGGCTGGGGCTGCAGTTTCATCTGAAGACTCAACTGGGAAAGGACCTGTTGTCAAGCTCATTTATACGGTTGTAAGTACAATTCAATTTCTCATGAGTGGTTGGACTGAATGCTTCAATTTCTCACTGGTTGTTTGCTGAAGGCCTCATTTTATTCTTTGCCACAAGGGCCCTCTTAGGGAAACTTAATTCATTAGAGCCAGCAATCAAGAGAGGATGAATGGTCACCATAGATAGAAGCCAGGTTTTTTTTTTTTTGATTTTTGTAACCTTATCTTGGAAGTGACATAATTTCTCATGCATCCTATTCTCTGGGAGGGAGTCTCTATATCCAGCCAACACTCAAGAGGGGTTCCATAGGAGTGTAGATACCAGGAGACAAGGATCACTGGGGGCTATCTTTGAGGCCACATAACATATTGGCTTATTAGAGAACCTGGCAGTTGAGACCTTTGAATCCCATTTAAAATTATAACTTACATTTGATTTATACTTGTTATTTATATTGAAAAACATAAGAGAATTGTTCTAAGACTATGGAGAGTATTGGGATGTTTGAGAGAACTTTAGAATTACCATTTTTTTATGAATTGAATTTGTCTGATTTATTAGAGTGATTTAAGTACCTTGGAAACTTTTGCTTATCAATTTAGGCAAGTAAAAAGTAAATCAAATACATTAACTTTATAAGTGCTTTCTAAAATGTTTAAGTCAATCCAATTAACTAAATTTTAAGAAGCCTGATTGTTTAGTGCATTCTGCTATCTGAGTTACTCATTTAGTCAAAGACCATTTTGAGAGTAATTGTTCAGTTTTACCGAATTTATAAATAGAATTATATGATTATGTAGAGTTAAGGGCTTAAGACAAATTTGAGAACTTTTTACATTGATAAACTGAATATTAATTTAAGAAAATCCCAGTAGCCATGATTTGTTCTCATCATGTAAAAATATATCTATTACATATAAAACACTTTTTTCATATATACATATATATGTGAGTGTATATATATACATACATATATATACACACATATAGACATATGTATGTATAAATGCCCTCAGATAAAATAAAATCTTGCATTGACAAAAGCTAGTCTACAGAGAGGGGAAGGAAAGAAGATTCAAATAAACCAGAAGAAAGGAGGAGTGCTAACACTTCTGGAGAGCCTGGTTCCAGTTATTCCTGCCTTTAATAAATATGAATGATGCAGCTGATGTATTAAAAAAAATGTTTTTAGACAAGATCTTGCTCTGTTGCCCAGGCTGGAGTGCAGTGGCACAATCATGACTCACCGCAACCTAGAACTCCCGGATTCAAGTGATCATCTTGCCTCCTGAGTATCTGAGACTACAGGCTTGTGCCACCATACCAGGATTTTTTTTTTAATTCTCTGTTGCCCAAGCTGGTCTAGAACTACTGGCCTTAAATGATCTTTCTGCCTTGACCTCCCAAAGTGCTGGGATTATAAGTGTGAGCCACCGTGCTGTACTCTGATGTGTTTCGAAACTTTATGCACAGGATCTGAAATCCTCTGAATTATTCTAGAGCCATTCTTCCTTTTCACTGCTCAGTTCCAACCTGACACTGGATTCTGATTCCCTAATTGTGCTCCCACCTGTGTTTACCTCTTTAGCTCCATTGTTACTGCATTTATTAAGACCTCTATTATCTCTCCTATAGAATGTTGCAAAATTCTTCCACGTAGTTATTCAGACTTTCAGGTTCACTCTTATCTGTTTTATTCTGAATCAACCCCAAACAGAAACCTGTTCAGGTAACTTCTTGATTAACATCCATAAAAAGTTTCCCATTGCCAAGACAAACTGCAAACCTCTTAGAATGGCACTCAGGATGCTTCATGCTTGTTTCCAACCCCAAGTTCTATACTAAACTAATGGAGAAGTATAATCAGAAAACTGGTTATAGTTTTTTGAACTAATTATGCAGTGTCTTTCTGCCTGGAACATCCCTCCTCCCAAACTCTTAAGAATCTTTCAAGGCTCTGCTCAAGGCTTCTATTTTATGAAGGCTTCTCCATCCCTGACCCACTTAGGCAGAGTTCTCACTATAATTGCCTATTAACCTTATACATAAATCAATGGCAATCATTTTAACATGAAATTATGTCTTTTTCTTCCTTACATGTTGGCTTTCCAGACACAATTGTGAGCTCCCTGAAGGCAGGCACATAGGGTATTTATTTTTGGCTTTTTAGCTTCTAGTATTATGCTTGGAGTTGGGTGGCTTTTCAATAAGTGTATGTCAAATTAAAGGCAGATCCGGTTTGGTACAGTGGCTCATATCTGTCATCCCAGTGCTTTGCAAAGTTAAGGCTGGAGGATCATTTGAAGGCAGGAGTTCAAGGCCAGCCTGGGCAAAATAGTGAGAATCCCTCTTTACAAACAATTTTTAAAAATTAGCTAGGCATGGTAGAGTGCACCTGCTGTGTTGCCTCCTCAGGAGGTTACAGTGGGAGGATAACTTGAGCCCAGGACTGTGAGGCTGCAATGACCTATTATTGTACCACTGAACTCCCAGACCCTGTCTCTGAAAAAAAAAAAAAAATTAAAGGCAGATCAACAGATGTTCTTGGAATTCACAATATTACAAATTAAAATTACAAATTCACTCAGTAAAGATCCTGCTCAAGAAATCTAAGAAGATTATTTAACTTTCCTCACCAATTTCCCTTATACTGGGGGAAAGGCCTATTTCAGACTATAACAAGTATTCAAATGAAGTAAAACGAGTTTGTCCCATTCTTTAGGTAGTGGAACAAGAAAGAAAACAAAAGTATTTCATTTCTTTAGTTTTAAAATATTAAAAAAAAAATTTTTTTGGAGACAGAGTCTCCTTCTGTCACCAAGACTGGAGTACAGTGGTGCAGTCTCACTCACTGCAACCTCCACCTCCCAGGTTCAAGCACTTCTCCTGCCTCAGCCTCTTGAGTAGCTGTGATTAAAGGCACCCAACATCATGCCCACTAATTTTTGTATTTTTAGTAGAGAAAGGGCTTCACTATGTTGGCCAGGCTGGTCTTGAACTGCTGACCTCAGGTGATCCACCTGCCTCAGCTTCTCAAAGTTGTAGGATTACAGACATTAGCCACTGTGCCTGGCCATTTCTTTAGTGTTTTACATGCAGATGAAAACATCATAAAAGTAAGATTTGTTATAGATTAGCTGAAACACAACAGACTTGACTGACTATAAGTTAAAGGGGAGTTTAAAGAAGGACCGATTTTCCCCCTTTTAAACTTTTTGTTTCTATATAAAGCACAAGAACACCAACAGGGAGGGATTCAGGGAAGTTTATGATTGAGAATGACTTTGGAGTTGACTTAAGCTTTTCCCTGTGACTTACTGAGTCAAGAGTGAGTAAGTGAAAAACAAAACAAAACAAAAAAAACAGCATTTGCCTTAAAAATCTCTTTAAAAAAAAGAGTAATCATTTAAAAGAGTAAGTTTTAGTGGAAACTACTATTTCTATCCATTCTGGCTTTCTGCTCATCAAGCTGTGTTTGTGTGTGTGTGTCTGTATATGTGAAGAACTCACCAAGTAGTATTATTTTCCTTTGTTTTTTTTTTTTTTTGTTTTTCTTTCAAGTTTTGAGTATTTTACAGCAATACCAGAAAATAGAATTGTTTGGAGTCCAACATTCCTCATTAGTCATTCACCACAACTTGTAATAAGATGGATAAAGATAATGGGAAACAGAGATCAATCACTACTCTTGTTATACTGTGTGTGAAATAATTAGCTACAGAAGCAACCCAGCAATGCTGGGGCCTAACTTGGGATGTTTTAGAACACATCCAGTAGTAATTGTCCAGAGATGAAATTCTGTGACAGAAAGGACAGTTTTGGTTACAACTGATAAACTTCCACCACTACATGGTTCAAATCAACCAACAAGTAGTGAGTATTGCTATGGACCAGTGAGACAGGGAAAGGCCTGCCTGTCTGTCTTAGATGCCACAATTATAATATGAAAAGCTTATTCATTCTCTAATTGAATGTGAATCAATAATGATTACAAACATCTGTATGCAGAAAATTAAATTCAAAAATCTATTCCTTATGTTTTATACTAGGCTAAATGTAAAAAGCGTATTTCTCTGTGATTTAACCAAATCTCTTCATAATATCTTTACCCTAAAACTCCTGCCACTCCCCACACATCTCCTGATCTTCATTTTCTTCCATTTGTAGGAATTCCACCCTAACCATCCTCCTGCTCACTCTCCTACCCACTTCAATATGGGGAAGATTTACAGATGAGTATAAAACGGGAATAAGGTAGGCAAAGCCAGGTGGAATTTAGGGAAGCCTATAATTTGATAAGAAGTAGCCCAGATAAGGTCTGAATGGTGAATTGTGGTCTGATTTTGAAGGTTCTGGCTGGAGGGCTGGACTTTATCCCTCTGGAATTAGAAGCATGTGCTACATAGATTACATTACCAACAGTATTTAGGGTTAATTGACTAGAACAGAAACTAGAGACTTGAGAGTAGCTATGAAAAAAATCAAAATGCGTTAATACACACAAGATCTATGAGAACTTGGCTTTTGGCAGTGCAATTGGAAGTGGATCAGAAGAGGAGAAATGAAAAAAAGATAAAAGAGGGCCAGGCATGGTGGCTCATGCCTGTAATCCCAGCACTTTGGGAGGCCAAGGCTGGCAGATCACAAGGTCAGGAGATCGAGAACATCCTGGCTGACATGGTGAAATCCTGTCTCTATTAAATACAAAAATTAGCTGGGCATGGTGGCGGGTGCTTATAGTAGTCCCAGCCACTCGGGAGGCCGAGGCAGGAGAATCGCTTGAACCTGGGAGGCAGAGGTTGCAGTGAGCCGAGATGGCACCATTGCATTCCTGCCTCAGCGACAGAGCAAGATTCTGTGTCAAAAGAAAATTAAAAAAAGATCCTATGCTAGAAAGATGTAACTTTCTCCTTCAGTCTCGTAAATTTCAAATGCAGCATGTTCTCCCCATAAAATGCTAGGTATTTGCTTGTGCTAGTCACATAAACTTACACTATTCTCCCACTGATAAGGTCGAGGAAAGGGAAACAACAAAAAGATAAGTTTTATCATGACAGTTCAGTGGTCATCAGATAAGGACAATAAAATTTATTTAAGAAGACTAATGCTGAAAACATTATCCTTGTTAGAGAAGCCTCCCTACCCCAAATTCTGACCCACATGAACAGAACAGGCCATTAATGAACTAACATTTTGTCACAACATCTAGATAAAATGAACATTGGATTTATCCAATGTTAGGTGGCTACTGTGACTCAGAGGCTGCAAGGAAGCACCCAGGTGGCATTACATTGGAGCAACAGCATAAGTAGCAAACTAGGGCCATAAGGTTCTGGAAGCATTCCTACCAAAATACTTCAGGTAGTAAGTGGAATGGAGGAACTAAATGTTAGAAAAAATTAGAAAGAAATCAAAATAGAGAGAGGATACCATAAGGATCCTTTTTGATTAAGGAAATTTTACTATGAGTTGTATTTACTTCATGTCAACTCAATTGCAATGATGTTATCTAGTAATGCAGAATAGAAACAAATTTTAAAAAGTTCTTAAGGTCATTCAGTCCAACTTCTCACTTTTACAGAAATGTTGTATATAGAATCTCTAATATGTGACTAGCTGGTATCAGCCTCAAACGTCTCAATCATAGCAAATTTTTCTGCAAATGAAAACTACAAAGGCATTTCATTTGGAGTATCTTAATTCTGAAGGTACCTACAAGTACATCCCTTTCACCTTTACTCATTCATAGTTCTGTTTCCAGGGAGCAATTGTGTCTATTGTACTTCCTTATGACAAGTTCAAGTATTTACAGTTTTGTGTGTTTTTCTCCCATTGTCATTAAGATAAAATCCAAACTCCAGATTGGCAAAAGCCTCTTTAAATGTAATACTTAGACTCAAACACAGTATCCCAGAAATCACCTGATCAATACGAAGAATGAACATATTAACTTCCATGTTTTGGAAATTTATATTTCTTTTAAGACAGTCTAGTATGCATTACCCATTTAATAGACATTAATTCATTCAACAAATATTTACTTGATGCACACCATATTCTATGCATTGTTTTATATGCTGTGATTAGGTAAAGAACTGAAACAGGTAAGGTCTTTGTTTTTGTAGAGCTCATAATATGGTAGGGTAGAAAAAATATAATGAAGAAAAAAAATGACTAACGTAAATTCACAGAGGGTCAGCGCTATGAAGGTGAAAACAAAATAAGTATGGTGTGATAACCTAGAATGAGATAAGTAATTGATTAATTTAGAGTGACAGATGTGAGATGCCATTTTAAGGATATAATATTAGAGTTAAACGATTCTTGGAAATATATGGGAAAAGAGCCATCTAGGCAGAGTGAAGAGTGAGTGCCAACTTCCTAAACTGTAAATGTTTGGCACATTCAAAGTACAGAGAAGCTAGTGAGGCTAGAGTGAAGTCAGAAAGAAGGGGAATGAAAATAGGTGAAATCAGAGATAGATTCTATCTTATTTGCAACTAGAGACCATTGGAGGGGAGTAAAGAGGAGTGTGGAATGATCTGACCTTCTATGTGATCCCTCACCCAGTGGTAGTTGACTTTGAACAATGAGGGACTGGGGCACTGAATCCCTGCACATTCGGAAATCCACATAACACTTCTGACTCCTCCCTGACTTAATCACCAGAAGCCTACCGTTGACCAAAAAGCCTTACCGATAACCAATAATCAACACATATTTTGTATATTTTATGTATTATATACTATATTCTTGCAATAAAGTAAGTTAGAGAAAAGAAAATGTTAAGAAAATCATAAGCAAGAGAAATATGTTTACTATTTATTAAGTGGAAATGGATCATCAGAAGGTCTTCATCCTCTTTTGTCTTCACATTGAGTAGGCTGAGGAGGAGGAGGAAGAGGAGGGGCTGGTCAATATAATGGCTGGACCAGTATCTCACATTCAATATTAATATCAAAGGACATAAATGATCCACTTAAAAGATGCAGATTGGCAGAATCGATTAAAAAAATCAAAAACCAAATATCTGCTATCTTCAGGAGACACACCTAACACATAAGGATTCTTATAGACTCAAGGTAAATGTGTGGATAAAGATATTTCATGCACGTAGAAATCAAAAGTGAGTGGGAACATCTATTCTTATATAAGATAAAACAGACTTTAAAGCAACAACAGTAAAAAAAGAGAAAGGTCATTGTAAAATAATAAAAGGATCAATTCAACAAGAAGATATAACAATGCTAAATATATAGGCACCTAATGCTAGAGGTCCCTGATGCTTAAAGCAACTACTGCTAGACCTAAGAAAGGATATACAGCAACACAACAATAGTGGGGGACTTTAACACTCTGCTGACAGCATTAGACAGATCATCAAGGCTGAAAGTCAAAAAGGAAACACTGGGCTTAAACTACATTCTAGAACAAATGGACCTAACAGAGCATTCTACCTAAGAACTGCAGAATATACATTCTTCTCATTAGCATGCAGAACATTCTCCAAGTTAGACCATATGATAAGCCACAAAACAAGTCCCAATAAATTTTAAGAAATAAAAATCATATCAAGTATATCCTCAGACCATAGAGAAATAAAACGGGAAATAAATTCCCAAAGTAAAATATACGTGGAAGTGAAACAATAAACTCCTGAATGATTTTTGGCTTAACAATGAAATCAGGATGGAAATTAAATTTTTTTTTGAAATGCATGATAAGAGTGACATAAGTTATCAAAACTTCGACAAAATAATACAGCAAAAGCAATAGAGGAAAGTTTATAGTGCTAAACCCCTACATCAAAAATTATTAAAAATCACAAATCAACAGCCTAACATCCCAGTTAGAGAAACTAGAGACATAAGAACATACCAAAGACAAAGCTAGCAGAAGAAAATAAATTACATGGGGCCAGGTGTGGTGGCTCACACCTGTAATCCCTGCACTTTGGGAGGCTGAAGTGGGCAGATCACTTGAGCTCAGGAGTTTGACACCAGCCTGGGCAACATGGCGAAACCTCATCTCTACTAAAAATACAAAAATTAGCTCGGCGTGGTGGTGCTTGCCTGAAGTCCCTGCTACTTGCTGATGCTGAGGTGGGAGAATTGTTTGAGCCTCAGAGGTTGACTGAGGCTGCAGTGAGCTGAGATCACACCACGGCCCTCACAGAGCAAGACCTTAACTGAAAAAAAAAGGAAAGAAAAGAAAAGAAATAACAAGGAGCAGAACTAAATAAAATTGAAACAAAAATATACAAAAGATTAATGAAACAAAAACCTAATTCATTGAAAAGATACACAAAATTGATAGACAACTGGCTAGATTAACCAAGAAAAGGAACGATTCAAATAAGCTCAATTCGTAGTGAAAATGGAGACATTTCAACTGACATTACAAAAATACAAAAGATTATTAGAGACTACAATGGATGCCTAAATGCAAACAGAATAGAAAATCTAGAGAAAATGCATAAATTCCTAGAAACATACAACCCCTTTAGCTTGAATCAGGAAGAAACAGAAATCCTGAACAGACCAATCACAAGCAAAAAGATTGAATAAGTAATAAAATAAATTGCCAACAACAACAAAGAGCTGAGAGCCAGACAGAGTCACAACTGAATTCTACTAGACATTCAAAGAATTGGTACCAGTTTCACTGAAAGTATTTCAAAAGATTAAGAAGGAAGGAACCGTCCTTACTTCATTCTACAAAGCCAGTTTCACCCTGATACAAAAGCCAAGAAAGGCCATAAAAAAGAAAGGAAACTCCAGGCTAATACCCCTGATGAATACAGATGCAAAAATCCTCAACAAAATATACTCAAATCAAATCCAATAGGATATCAAAACAAAAATAATTCACCACGATCAGGTAGATTTCATTCTATGGTTACAGGGATAGTTCAACCTATGCAAATCAATAAATGTGATTCAGCTAGGTGCAGTGGCTCACACCAGCAATCCCACCACTCTGGGAAGCTGAGTTTGAGACCAGCTTGGGCAGCATAGCAAGACCTTGTCTCTGCTACTACTACTACTACTACTACTACTACTACTACTACTACCACTACTACTACCACTACTACTACTACTACTAAACTAGCTGGGTATGGTAGTGTGCACCTCTGGTCCCAGCTACTTGGGAAGCTGAGGCAAGAGGATTTTGAGCCCATGAGGTTGAGGCTGCAGTGAGCTCTAATCACGCCACTACACTCCAGCTTGGACAACAGAGTGAAACCTGTCTCAAAAAAATGTGATTCATCACATAAACAGAATTAAAAACAAAAACCATATGATCATCTCAATAGATGAAGAAAAATCCTTCAATAAAATCCAGCATCTCCTTGTGATAAAACTCTTCAACAATCTAGGCACAGAAAGAACAGTCTCAAAATAATAAAAGTCATATATGACAAACTCACAGACAACATCATACTGAATAGGGAAAAGTTGAAAGCATTTCCCCTAAAAACTAGAACAAGACAAGGATGCTCACTGTCACCACTTCTATTAACATAGTACTGGAAGCCCTAGCCAGAGCAATCAGACAAGAGAAATAAAGGGCATCCAAATTGGAAATGAGGAAATCAAGCTATCTCTGTTTGATAGTAATATGATTTCATACCAAAAAATCCCTGAACACTCCTCCAAGACTCCTAGATCTAATAAATGAACTCAGTAAAGTCTCAGGTTACAAAATCAGTATACACAAATCAACAGCACTGCAATACATCAACAATGACAAAGCTATGAATCAAATGAAGAACTCATTCCCTTTTTAAATAACTGCAAAAAAAAAAAAAAAAGCCCTAGGAATATACTTAACCAAGGAGATGAAAGATCTCTACAAGGAGAACGGTAGAACTCTGCTGAAACAAATCATAGATGAGACAAACAAACAGAAATAAACACCATGCTTATGCATTAGAAGAAACATTGTGAAAATGACCATACTGCCCAAAGCAATCTATAGATTCTGTGCAATTCCTACCAACATAATTTTTCACAGAACTAGAAAAAAAATCCTAAAATTCGTATGAAATCAAAAAAGAGCCCAAATAGTCAAATCAATCCTAAGCAAAAAGAATAAATCTGAAGGCATCACATTACCGAACTTCAGAAATATACAAGGCTATAGTAACCAAAACAGCATGGTACTGGTAAAAAAAAAAAAAAAACCAATGGAAAAGAATAGAGAATCCAGAAACAAAGGCATAAACTACCAACCAACTGATCTTTGACACAATGTACAGAAACATAAATTGGAGAAAGGGCAACCTATGCAGTAAACAGTGCTAGGAAA
The DNA here is from genome assembly GCA_963574635.1 of Cheracebus regulus. NCBI lineage: Eukaryota > Metazoa > Chordata > Mammalia > Primates > Pitheciidae > Cheracebus > Cheracebus regulus. Next base: position 79,269 of record CAUYQU010074257.1, read on the forward strand.
ATAGAATGACCACATGTAGAGGAATAAAATGGGATCCTTATCTTTTACAATATACAAAAAGTAACTCAGGATGGATTAAACACCTATATTTAAGATCTGAAACCAAAGAAAATTGTATAAGAAAACCTAGAAGAAACTCCTCTGGACATTGGCCTAGGCAAAGAATTTATGATTAAGACCCCCAAAGCAAATGCAACAAACAGAAATAAATAAATGGGATGTAAGTAAACTAAAAAGTTTCTGCATAGCAAGAATAAATAATGATCAGAATAGGCAGATGACCTACAGAATGGGAGAAAATACCTACAAGTTATGCATCTGACAAAGGACTTCTATCCAGAATTTACAAGGAACTCAAACAAATCAGCCAGAAAAAACAATCCCATTAAAAAAGTGGGCAAAGAGCATGCATATACATTTCTCAATAGAAGATATATAAATGTTCACAAACACTAAAAAAATACTCAACGTCACTAGTCATCCAAGAAAATGCAAATTAAAACTGCAATTAGATACCATCTTACCCCAGCCAGAATGGTCATTATTAAAAAAGAAAACAATATATGTTGGCATGGATGTGGTGAAAATGGAATGCTTATACACTGCTGGTGGGAACGTAAACTAGTACAACCTCAGTGGAAAACACTATTGAGATTTCTTAAAGAACTAAAAATAGATCTACTATTCAATCCAGAAACCCTACTACCCAAAGGAAAAGAAGTCACTATATCAAGAATACACCTGCATGCATGTTTATTGCAGCACAATTCACAATTGTGAAGATATGGAATCATACACACACACACACACACACACACACACACACACACACACACATCCCATGGAATACTACTCAGTCATTAAAAAGATGAAGCAATGTCTTTTGCAGCAACTTGGATGGAACTGGAGGCCTTTGTTCTAAATGAAGTAACTCAGGAATTGAAAACCAGTTACAGCATGTTCTCACTTATAAGTGTGAACTAAGCTGTGGGTATGCAAAGGCATACAGAGTGGTAGAATTGACACTGGAAACTCAGAAGGAGGGCAGGATGGGAACGGCATTTAGCATGAAAAACTACCTATTGGGTACAATGTGCACTACATGGGTGACAAATACATAAAAATCTTAGACTTCACCAGTATACAATTCATCCATGTAACCAAAACCCACTTATACCCCTAAAGCTGTTAAAATTTAAACATTTTACAAAATATTAGTATCATTGTTATTTTGATCAATTGTATATTAACTATTTTAACCATATCAAATCTACTTAGACCTACCTTATATGAAAAACAAAATTAAGTGTGCGTGTGGGTATTTGTTTCAGAGAGCCATGATCATAAAATTCAAAGAAAAATATTTAGAATAAAATTCTGTAAAGGAAGTAACTATGAGTTAAATGATAAAACAAAATTTCTGACTCTTGAGAAGGAGCATGTTCTTGAATTTTAAAGTGGATAATAAGGTTCATAAAATGGTTATGGTATTTATTATCCATTGAACATTTTTAAAGCCAATATGAAAATATACAAAAAGTACCTACTTGGTAATGAATTTAATATTATATTTAAACTTAAAAATATGAGAGGGGTATGGCAGAAATAGCCAGCTCTCCACCAAAGGTAAATACTTACTCTTTCCAAAGGATAGAGCTGTTGCTGGAAAGTGGCTTCCCAGGCAGGGGTTACATTTTCTGCACCAAAACCCACCCTTGCACCCAGGTGGAGCTGTTTGAGTAGCTCTACAAAGGGTTTCAGAACAGCCTGAAGTGGTTAAGGAGCAGGTGTGCCGTGTCCACCCTCTGAGTAGATCTCAAGGCTCTGAGTGATGGTGGAGCTATAAAATGTAAAGGACCTGAATCCTTGGAATGCTGCCCACTCTACATACACCTGCATTGAATTCTTGCATCTGAAAGTCATAAATTTTTATTTTGTTAAGCGATTTGGGGAATTATCTCCTATAATACCAAGCATTACCGTAGCTAATACAGATTGATTCCAGAAGTGAAATGCTGCCAAGCAACAACAAACCTAATATATGCAGCATTGGTTTCACAGGGGAGTAGTGGCGGTGAGGCTAGAAAAGTGGAGGACCGTGTTAAGCAAAGATAACACATTTGGAGAGAGATCCAAGATGGCCGATCACTAGCAGCTCGGGATTGCAGCTCCCAGTAAAAGCGCAAAGAGCCAGTGGACGCCACACTTACCAATAAATTTTCGCTGCCCACGGACCAGGACATTCCCAGTGGAGGAGCCCCACAGGTCGCCAGCG
>CAUYQU010074262.1:0-29844 GCA_963574635.1 Cheracebus regulus
CCCGCATCTTGGGAGACTGAGATGGGCAGATCACCTAAGGTCAGGAGTTCCAGATCAGCCTGGCCAACATGGTGAAACCCCGTTTCTACTAAAAATACAAAAATTAGCCGGGCGTGGTGGCAAGCGCCTGTAATCCCAGCTACTCGAGAGGCTGAGGCAGGAGAATTGCTTGAACCCAGGAGGCGGAGGTTGCAGTGAGCCGAGATTGCACCATTGCACTGCAGCCTAGGCAACAGAGCGAGACTCTGTCTCAAAAAAAAAATCTCCTTAATTATGTACTTGTTCATTTAAAGAGCACAGGACCCAAGGCAGGTAATGGCAACATTTTACTCAAACCCTTTGCTGATACAATTTTACCCCTCCTCTTAATGTCTTAGTCTCTCTCTTTTTTAGGATTAACTTTTCTGGCCCCACTCCTAAAAGACTTCAGAAGGCTATTTCTTTGTATTTCTTCTAATTTTCCTGAATTCCTTTCTGTACATTCCCAGATCAGCTAGGTGAATAGCCAAACATCTTTGCATGTTTTTGCACAGTTACAAGCAAGAATAATTTGTTTTTTCTGCATATTTTCATTTAAGATACTCATTTTTATAGAAGGAGCAGGATTTAACATTTTTTAATACCCATTTTAACAAATAAATATGCTAAAAATGAGATAAATACACAATTATATTTCTCAATATAGACATCTATATTACTTTGAACCCGAGTTCTCCAACTATCCTTTAGTTGGAAAATCAGACATGGCTTCTAGTTAGTTACTTCTCATTTATAAAAGGAAAAAATATTCTGATGGTAAAGTACTTAGTCAACTATTAAACATAACTTGGTAGATCCAGACCAAAGCAGTCACACAACAATGCAAAATGTAATCTTGCCCCATGGTGAGCTATGGTTGAATATGACTGGCTTCTGACAAAACAATTCACTGCATAGCTGACCTAAATTACTGTGTTGTTTCTAACTAAATGAATGTGGTATACAAAAAAACAAAATAATTAAGTACTTTGGACTCTGTACTCATTCAGCACTGACTTTGCCCCAAATTAGCCATTTTGCCATTTAGATACATCAAAAGAAAGGGCGTCACTTTCATCAATAAGCATCTTTTGCAAATTACCACCTACTCTTTGGCAAATTATTCTTTTTTAAAAAATTAGGTTACCTTTAGCCAGCACCTACGTTCACCTCTGACATACTAAAAGCCTGACAGAATCCCAGGCACACCTAAACACATCACCTGATCTACTCTAATGGCAACAAAATGTTGCCACAATATTTTGCATGATTTACATACTTGGGATGACTAAGCAATTATATCATTTGCCATTCACACTTTGCCAATTAAAGAGAGTGAATCTGTGGATAGCTATTTACTGCCTACATATTGCTTTTTTGCAAGAAATGAATTAATAACATTTCAAGATGTGACAAGAAAGGAACAAATAATTCAGCCTTCAAGAAGATTAATTAGTGACAAAGTGTTTATTCCCCTCTCAGACGAAGGAATCTCCTTAGGCCTTTCTTTTCTGTATAACTGATGAATAAACTTTCTAACGAATTGTTAGATTAAAATATATTCTTATTTTTTGTTATTGTTGTTGAGACAGAGTCTCACTCAGTCACCCAGGCTGGAGTGTAGTAGCGCAGATCTTGGCTCACCACAACCTTCATTTCCTGGATTCAAGTGATTCTCCTGCCTCAGCCTCTCAAGTAGCTCGGATTACAGGTGCCCGCCACCACGCCTGGCTAATTTTATAGTTTTAGTAGAGATGGGTTTTCACCATGTTGGCCATGCTGTTCTCAAATTCCTGACCTCAACTGATCCACCCACCTTGGCCTCCCAAAGCGTGGGGATTACAGGTGTGAGCCACTGCACCCGGCCAAAATACATTCTTCTTAATTACCTATTTGTAGAAATACTACCAAAATATGATCAAGATTCTTTAAATAGAAATTTTAATGAAGACTTTTTTTTGCATCTTTAACATGGAAGTACTTCTTAGTGATGATTACATTTTTTTAAGCCATACCTGGTAGCCCATCTAAACCAAGTTCAGATACCACTCTGCATTAAATGAATCTGCAGGAGGAAAGCTGAGCACACAGCACTCAACTGATCGGAAAGAAACGTACCATGTTTAATAAAATTCCAGATTCTTGTGGTCGCTGTCCATAAAAACGCTTTGCAGTGTTGGATATATGGTTTGCAAAAGCAAGCAAATCCTCCACGGTTCCGTATCTGACTGATGACAGCCATGGTACCTCTTTGCCACTAAGCAGCAGAGACTCAGAACGCTCGTCATTTTGATTGCTGTCTTGACACACGGTCATTAGACTGGGTTCATAAACTGCTGGCTCTTCACTTGCATAAAGGTTTTCCATAATGTCTATTACATCGGACATATTTAAGTGTTTAATTAATAAATCAATCTCTTCTTTATTGTCACTTCCAGTGCTCATGTACTCCATTACTGTTGCACTTTCTGGAGAGTCTAGAAAAGAAAACACAAATACTTAGCTTACGATATTTGTATCTGCATTCAAGACCAATGGGAAACTGACATACAAGGATTGGCAACAGGATTTCATATGCTTTTTATTTTAGAAAACGAGGGTTCTGTGTCAACTGTGTGTGTGAATTCAAGTTGACAGTGCAGAGCTGAAAGGGACCTAAGATAACCTTTAGTCCAGCTCACTTTGCAGAGGGGAAACCTGAGATCCAGAGAGCTTACTCTTACTCACGGAGTCAGTGGTATCACCTACAACCAACTTTCACTAAACATACACACGAATCAAGAGCAGCTGGGGAATCTTTGAATTCCCCTCAGGCTTCCGGCTCTTTAGGGTTTCCAACCTTACACAACCCAGCTATTCCCCCAAAGTGGCACCCTCCCTGCAAGAATCGCTATGACTTTTTTAAGCCTCTGGTGACTTTAAAGAAGAAGAACTACTTCACTAAGTACAGGAGCTAACTTGGCAAATAAAACTCAGGCCCTGAAAGCCAGAAGCTGGTAAAATGGATTTCAATCTAAGCAAATTTGATGGCAATAGGTCAAGTTTCAGGAATGATTCTTATGCAAATAAGTTCAACAGCTCATTGGAAGAAGGACAGAGAGCCTTGTTCTCCCAGTGATGAACATAAGATGACAATACATTTAACCTGTGATTCAGCTGTCCTCCCTTTAAGACCAAAATTCTTTAATAGTGCAAAGCAAACATCTTGAGGGTCCCAGAAGACTAATATCTAGATAATAAGCTGTAAGTAGTAGAAAGAAGCCAGGCAAGTCAAATCTAACATAAGCAAGGCCAAGTGACTATATTAACCAAAATTGCATTTCAGTTCTTATATATAAATCAACTGCCACACTTAGCTGTAGATGAGAAAAAGAAAGTAAAGCAAGGGTAAAAAGTGATGCTGTTACTCAGGATTTTAGAACAACTCTGTTCTGAAGGAGAAAAGATAAAAGGCTATAACAGATCTAAGAGAACTTGAAAGCACACTGATCTACTTAAAGCATTGCTGGCACTCCTGAAAGCACAGCCTCTCTCTGAAAGGTATTTCAAGTTCTTAAAAACACAAGCTTTTAACAAACAAGACACTCAGGGCTAAAGCCACACACCTCTGATCAACCTGGAGCTTCAGTTCAAAGCTCAGGAAATGCTCCACTGCAGAGCCACCTGCACTCCTGACCCAGCCATCTGCCTCTCAGTGAATTTTATTTTAAAAATTTGCACTCAATCTGCAATTTAGTGTCATCATTAACTTACTTGATGGTCATTTTCTGACGTATAAATCGTGCCTAAGGAAAGCGGTCCACCACCCGGCAATCCAACAGTCCTCTGGTCTCAGACTGCTTGGAGTCAAATCTCATGCCTCCCCCTCCCCCCACACACCCCCATTTATTGCTTGCATGAAATTGAGCAAGTCTCCTAATCTCTCTCGACCTCAATTGTCCCCATCTGTGAAATGGAAGTCATAAAAGCACCTACCTCATGAGGTGGTGGTGAGGATTAAAAGAGTTCAAGCTCATAAACTGCTCAGTGCAGGGTCAGGGGCATGGTAAATAAGTTGTGTCATTTTTAGCTGCTTTATATGCAGGAGAGAGAAAAGTACTGAGTCAGACTCCTGCGTTAGCCTCCTTTCTTATCTGCAAATGAGATGTGGCTACCTATTCCCCTGGTTTCTTCACAGTAAGAAGATAGCATCTAAAACAAGACACAAAGAGAAAAAAAGGGCAGAAACCTATGAAATGCTTTGAAGGCTGTTATCACCACAGTGAAATCTAGAGTGAGGAAGCAGCTTCCCCTCCAGAGATCTTCTACATCCTCGAGGGAGATTGTGATTCAGGTTCTTGGAGTCTACTGAGTTAAGAAAGAAACTTCTTAATGGAGGAACATTTGACTTTGGTTTTACTGAGCTGTTTAGTTGCAGTTTCTGCTTGTCGAATTTAATGGAAACAGAAGTTAAAACAAAAACAGCATAATTTGGGGCCTCAGGTGGAAAGGATCCAAGTCTGCTGGATTATTTAGCAAATAGATGACTTGACAGAAAAAAAAAATATTGTCAGTAGTAACATGACTCAAGAAAGAAACAGGAAGAAGTCCACACAGTTCAAATTCACTCAGCTGATCCCAAGACAAATTCTAGAGGTTTGTTTGTTTGTTTGTTTTAAATTAGTAGTAGTAATATCCTTTTCTTCTTTCTTCTTTTATTTTTTTAATGGTGGGGGGTGCTTCCTGTGAAAACTGGAAATTCTAAATGACAAATCCTAAAGGAGCTATAACACAGGGTTTTGATTTTTAAATCCTGCAAAGACTCAAGCATTTATATGTAAAACCCAAGAGCTTAAACACACAGATCCACACCCCTAAACTGAAGGTTGCCAGGAACCGGGAGGTGGAGGAGTGTCTGACGCTGAGACTTTTCTCAGTGCCTGCATTAATTCCTTAGCAACACAGGGCTCCTGTCACGCAAACCTATGTTCCCCAGAAACCCTGCTGACCAGTCCGCCTGCTAACTGCTCCTGCAAAAAGCCTCAGCACTTTCCAGCCTTAATTAAGCATACAGTATGCTAATAGTTTCTGGGTTATTCATGATCTGTACCCATCTAGAGAAAGTTCGGATTGTGAAGGTATTCTAGTTTGGCAATAAAGACGTTTAGTATAAGAGGATTTTCCCCGACACAGTTTATAATAAAAGACTTCATAAAATTCCTGCTTTCTAATCAAACAGAAAATTATGTCAACTTTTGGAATTGGAGAGATGTGCAAACAGTCAAAATTAGTTACACTGAATTATTTCAGAAATCAGCAATAAAATCGTGAGGAAATTCTGTTCCTACACATTAACATAATACTCTTGGCTGCTTCCATATACATAAGCAAAATTTGAGTGTCTCCTGGCAAGTGTGAATGGAAATGGCCTATGTACCAGCATATGCTTCTGCCTAACAAAGAATGACGAGTCCTTGTGTTATTCCCCATCTAAAATATTTTTTAGGCCGGGTGCAGTGGCTCACGCCTGTAATCCAGCACTCTGGGAGGCCACGGAGGGTGGATCACCTGAGGTCAGGAGTTCAAGACCAGCCTGGCCAACATGGCGAAATTCTGTGTCCACTAAAAATACACAAATTAGCCAGGTGTGGCCGCGGGCGCCTGTAATCCCAGCTACTGGGGAGGCTTAGGTAGGAGAATCACTTAAACCCAAGAGGCGGAGGTTGCAGTGAACCGAGATCCGGCCATTGCACTCCAGCCTGGGCGACAAGAGCAAACTCCATATATATATTCCTGCCCAAATAGGGCACATCTCTGATTATGTTTTTGTTCTCAAAAAGCCCCGGAATGATGCCTTTCAGGCGTTTAGAAGAAAGGACCGCCGCTCCGCTTCAAAATCTCTAGATGTCTCAATGTACCCATTTTCCTTATATGACAAAGTCCTCATGGGCCACCTGCCAGGGGTTCTGCACACAAACCTCAATCCGTCGGAGAGAGTTGGGGGCGTCAGCTGGAAGTGGATTACACTCTCCTAGGCACAAACTACTCAGGCCACAGGTATGTAAAGCAACTGCAAGAGCCTTTCTTTCCCTGCTTTTATCAAGAGCAGCCTTTTATCTTGTCTTCCCAAAAGTGAAATAGATAAGCATCGCAAAGTTTCACTCTTAAAGGCAGCCGGTGGCCTTCCCCTGTTAATTTTGGAGACAATCCCTGTGCTCCCCAAGTGTCCTTCTCCGCCCAGAGCTTGAAAAATTTCAGAGTCCTGATCAAACTTTATCTCTCGAAATCAACTTCCGTGAAAATAACTTTTTTTTTCTCCTAGTATTCTTAGACCAAAAGCCCAGCATGCGTGTTGTGCGATGACCTCTTTAGTCACGGGATACAGTCCAGGTTACAAACTTGAATTGAGTTTCAGCCACTCACAAGTCTCTCGGCTCCGCCAGTCCACACTCCCACTACCTTCCTCCGGGTTCTCTAAGTCAAGGGAGGCTAAAAAGCTTGTAAATTATCAAACCACCCATCATTTGGGAGGGTCGCGTCCTCCAGCCTCCGGGCTGCACTCACCGGGTATCGGGCAGGGAGAGTGCGGCCGTTCCAGCGGCGTCGGCGACCGGAGGCGCAGCGAGAGCGGGTCCCTGCTTCCCCGCGCACTGCCCTGACCAGCACTGCCCTGGCGCTGCGGATCCGGGAAGGAGGAAGGGGGAGGAGTCGCGAGTCTGCACCCCGTGAGAGCCTTGCGCAAGGTGCTTTCCAGCTGTGCCTGGTGCAGCCGGCGACCCGCGAGCGCAGCTGTGGGCACACCCTCACCCCTTCCCACGCCAGAATTCCCCTCTGCTGGGGGCACCCTCCATTTCTGCATGGGAATCCCCGGGCACCCATGCGTGGTGCGACCCGAAAGACACGCCCGAGACCCCCAACCCTGGGTTACCTGCGGCCTCGGCGCTCCCACGCCTGCCGAGCGCTCCAGCCGCGGCCCCCCGACGGTTCGGTGCGCAGCTGGCTGCAGGCCCGTGGGAGCCGGGCACGCCGGGCCACCGGGATCCGGCGGCGGCAGCGGCAGAAGCAGGAGCTAGGGCGCTGGACTCCAGAGCGTGGCGCGCCGTCCGGAGCGGAGCGGACTAGTGAGTCCCGCGTCGCCAGCGCGCCCAGACCTCCCTGCTCTTCCCCTGACTCATGGCGTCTGAGCCGGCCCAGGGGCGGCGCAGCGGACGCCAGCCACCGCCTCCCCGACTTTTCCATTTCCCCTTTCTCTCCGTAAACAGAAAGAGAAGGCCAGATTGAAGGGGAAGCCAGAGTCCCCGCGCTGGGAAATTCCGCGCCGCCCCCCGCCCGCCGCCCCCCCCTTTTGCGCTCGGCGCGCCCAGGCCAAACTGGAGGCGGGACGAGGGAGGAGCTGAGCGGCGCTAGGGGAGGGGCGCGGTACTGGAGCTGCGACCCCAGTGGAGGGCCTGGGACAGGGACTAGTTTTCCCCCGGGCCTGGTGACCCAAGGCGTTCTAATGGCGGAGTTGCAAGAGGCGGTTGTGCCCTTTCCCGGTCCCCAGGGATGGTCGTATGTCTTAGTGTACTCGAGCCCTCCGCTCTTCTCTGGAGTCCCAGGGTCCGGCGGGAGTAAGGGGGGTCGGTCACCACACCTTTTTCCGAGCGCCCCACGCCCGGGGGGCACAGAGGCGCGGCACGCCCTCCCATCCGTGCTGCGGGAGGCGGGGGAGTTTCGGGTCTTCTGGGATCCCGGACTGTGGGTCCGATTGCTAGTAGCACGGCCCCGCCTCGCCCAGATTTCGCTTCAAGTCCACACACAATAAGGGCAGTGACCCGTGGTGCTCACGCAGGGACTCGGGCTTAGAGATTCCCAAGAGGCTGTCGCAGGGTGAGCCCGAAACCTGGGTGTTGGGCACTCGGCGGGGGCCCCGTGCACTCTGCCTGCAGAACCTGGTTTTCTTCTTTGCAGCCTTTTTTAAAAATTGGCTATTTTGCGGCCCCGCCTTATTAGTAAGCGTACCTGTACTGATCTCAACCCATCCCCCACTCTCCTCTAACCCTCAGTCCCAGCTGCTCATCTGGGGTTTTCCTTCTCAAGTGGAAAGCGTTTACTCCAGGTGTAACCGGAAGAGAGTGCTAGAGAAAAGCGCCTCTCTCCCAAAATCCACTCTGCGGAACATTCCCAATACCCCGACACCCCCTCCCCCTACATTTCCCACCTATCAGCATCCACTTCGGCCAGGCATTCGGCCAGAGCGCAGAGGGCGAGAGACCGAGTCAGGAAGACACCCTCTCTCTCTGCCCTACGGCCCAAGACGTGGGGTGTCCCAGGCACAATCCAGACCAAACGTGGTCACAAACCGAGTCCACGCCCTGTTCTTCCCGGTGCCTAGGCCGGTGCTCCCTCTGCAGTTTCAAAACTGGCCCCGCACGGTGGCACACGCCTGTAATCCCAGCGCTTTGGAGGCTGAGGCGGAAGGATCACTTGAGGTCAGGAGCTGGAGACCAGCCTGGGCAACACAGCTACTCCGTCTCTCAAAAAAAAAAAAAAAAAAAAAAAAAATCTAAAAATTAGCCAGACATGGTGGCTCACGCCTGTCATCCCAGCTACTCTGGAGCTGAGGTGGGAGAATTCCTTGAGCCCAGGAGTTCGAGGCTCCCGTGAGCTACGATCGTGCCATGACACTCCAGCCTGGGCGACAGAGCGAGGCCTCGACTCACATTTAAAAGATAAAATAATTTTTTAAAATCTGACTTGGACCCTCTCTAGAGCCCTCCACGTTTCTGCTATGGAAAATGAATTGCAATTCCGACCTGAAGATGTATTGAGAGAATTGCTGGAGATAGTTTAGCTGAGGTGACAAGCTGGGGCCTCTTTGCATGACTTGAACTCGCTGACAAGCCCAAGTAGCAAATCCAAGGTCGAGGGCCGATTGTCTGACTCGGCACTGTCATCTCCCAAGTTATTTTAAATACGACAGCGATTTCATATTATACTCATTCACCTCATGAAGCCGGACGTTTGCCATTCCCTCCAAATCTCCAGGCGGTCCCTTGCACCTAGAGGGGAGCCGCTTCCTAAAGGCTGTGCCTTTCTGATCGTGGAGGGAGGGAAGGCAGCTTCCACCAACCTGGCAGCATAGACCCAGCAGAAGCAGCCTGGGCCGGGGTTGGGGAGGAGAAGCCCCGCTCGCCCGCGCGCCGGATGGGTGGAATTTAGCATTGGCTCAAGCGCTGAAGCAAAAGTTATCCATACACTTTTGGCCTTTTCGCTGGAAACCGGGTTAGCACAGCTTGTTGCCTCTGATTGTAACGTGAGAGACTGAGAGACGTCTCTTTCTCCTCTGCAGTGTTTAGACAACAAAGGATGATCTTTACACGAGTTTTAAAAATAGAACGATGGAATCACTACCCTCCCCACCCGCCTTGAGTGAGCTCATTAAAACCACACCTAATCTTCTGGGAACTGCATTATTAGCCTTACTTCCTACATAGACGTTTCCCAAATATAGCTGCATTTTAGGGAGCTGGTGAAATGCTAGGCTAGCAGGGTTCTCTCTTACCTCTCCTGGCTTACACCATAGCAGGTCTCATCTTTTGGGGTGAATTAGGTGGGTTTACTTGAAAATATTTGTAAAGTTTTTAACAAGGAGGCCAAAAAGGAAAGCGCAACTGAAAAGAAAGAAAAAGTTTGTGCGCTCTTTGCATTTATTTATGTATTTATTTATCTGAGACCGGTTCCTGCTCTGTCACCCTGGCTGTTGCAGTGGGGCAATCTCAGCTCACAGCAACCTCCACCTCCCCAGCTCAAGTGATCCTCCCACCTCAGCCTCCCAGATGGCTGGAACTACAGGCACATGCCACCACATCCAGCTTATTTTTGTATTTTGGGTAGGGTTAGAGACGGGGTTTTGCCATGTTGCCCAGGCTGGTCTCAACCTCGTGAGCTCAATTAATGCACCTGCCTCAGCCTCCCGAAGTGTTCGCATTTTTCTTGGTCTGGCTTTTGTTTTGTTTTTTTATTCAGATTCACAAAAACAATTCTGCTCTTTTAGGGGCATGCTAGCTAAGTGAGGTTTTGTTTCTGTTTTTTGTGTTTTTTTTTTTTGAGACGGAGTCTTGCTCTGTCACCCAGGATGGAGTGCGGTGCCAAGATCTTGGCTCACCACAACCTCCACCTCCAGAGTTCAAACGATTCTCCTGCCTCAGCCTCCGGAGTAGCTAAAACTATGGGTGAGCGCCACCATGCCCAGCTAATTTTTATATTTTTAGTAGAGACAGGGTTTTCACTACGTTGACCAGGCTGGTCTTGAACTCCTGATCTCATGATCTGCCTGCCTTGGCCTCCCAATATGCTGGGATTACAGGCGTGAGCCACCGCACCTGGCCACTAACTAAGTTTTAAACCTATCAATGAGAAATCCCTTGCGCCAGCGTGCACAACCATAGGGGGTTATTCTAGAAGTGATCCTAAAGCACATTACAAAGCAGCTCTATAGAAGCTGTTTAAAGCAAACAAAATGCATTTGCAAATAAGGTGATAACCAATTGCAGTTTACCTAAAGAGGCTTGCTCCACTCACAGGTTGGGACATTAATGGATTTGTAATTTGTAGTTTGGAAATCCGAATTATTTTACCCACAGAAAAAAATATTAACAATGGGTAGGTAACCCTATTGACCCATTAGCCAATGTAACCACAATTGTGCTCTAGACTAATTAATATGAGGCATTGTTTCTCAGTTTTTAATATTCATAAAATACGGAATTTTGTGAATAAAATAAACTGCAATAAATTGGGGCATAGCTATAGGTCACTTGATGAAAATATGTGTGTTTTTTTGTAAAATAATAAATACAAAGTATTGAAGGAAAATAATTACATACTGAATTTGAATAAAGCTTTAAATGAGATAGTTTTAAAAGTTCAGAGGAACTTGAGCATGATTTCATGATTGTAACTTTTTCTTTATGGTTTTATGTTGGAACAGCTATACGTATTTGCTAATCGAGGTGTTTGAATAATGACTTCTTCATACTTTTGATAATAACCTTCATGTGGGAAACTTTACAGACACCTAGGTAACAAATTTACAGCTATTATTATTGTTTTAAATTGTAAATAATTTGAAACTGGATTTTAAAAGTCCAGTAGCTCTTTTTTCTTTCATTGATGTGTATAAGTTTCTTTTTCTTTTTTGAGATGGAGTCTCACTCTGTTGCCCAGGCCTGTGTGCAATGGCACGATCTCAGCTCACTGCAACCACCACCTCCCAGGTTCAAGCAATATTCCTGCCTCAGCCTCCCAAGTGGCTGGGATTACAGGTGCCCAACACCACGCCCCTCCTGGCTAATTTTTTGTATTTTTAGTAGAGACGGGGTTTCAACATGTTGGCCCAGCTGCTCTCGAACTTCTGACCTCAGGTGGTCCGCCTGCCTCGGCCTCCCAAAGTGCTGGAATTACAGGTGTGAGCCACTGTGCCCGGCCGATGTGTATAGGTTTCTTATGATAATGTGAGTGGATTTCAGATATAATTGAAGTTTTTCTCTCCAGGCACAGTGGCTCATACACAGCACTACAGCCTGGACAACAAGAGCAAAACTCTGTCTCAAAAATAAAATAAAATAAGAATAATCAAAGTTTTTCTGTTTTTTGTTTGTTTGTTTGTTTTTGTTTTCTGAGACACAATTTCACTCTGTCATCCAGGCTGGAGTGCCATGGCATAATCCGCAAGCTCCACCTCCCAAATCCAAGGAATTCTCCCAAGGAGCTGGGATTACAGGCGCCCGCCACCAGCCCGGCTCATTTTTGTATTTTCAGTAGAGACGCCTTTCCCTCTGTGGGAACCAACAGCTCCACCCCAGGCCCCACCCGTGCCACTGGCTGCTCCTTGGACTGTGGCCATCTGCTCCAATACCTGAAACATAAACTCCTTCCTCTAGCACAGACTGGGCACCTGTTCATAACCACATAGTGTGTCCTGCAGCTGCTGGCTGATAGAGAACCTGCTCAGCCTCACTCAGTAGCTTGGGGTGGAGAACAGCTGTCCCTTAGACCTGTGGGGACCACAGGGTGTAGCCCAAGACAGCCCAGATGAGACTGCAAAGACACCAGGCCCTGGAGCCACGGGCCCACCTGCCTGCCTTAAGGAATAGAGAGGAATATAACGCACTCATGATGCAGCATTGGGAAAGGCTATGTCCTCAGCTCTTAGGACCCACCCCCCCTCCCATCCACCCATGAACACAAAGTTGAAAGGGACAGTCTTCTCCATCCTCCCCTTTCTTTTTTCCTTCTCCTCCCCTTTCCAAACATTTCTGTGCTCACCAGCTTTTGCCTTTACTGTGTAAAGTGAAAACGCCAGCTGAGCAAGGGAAACGGGGCCCAGGAGAGATGGGGTCCTCCCGTGGGGGAAGGGGAGAGAAGTCCCCGGTAACCCTGGGAAGGGAAGCGGAGCTCCTAAATCCGCTCAGCTGTGGCTGTTGTTTATCTTGAAGGCTGGGTGTAAATTGGGCCTATGGACCAAGACCATCTGTTCTCAAGTGCAGAAAACTAAAATTTAGGTCACTCCAAGAGCCTAAACAGCACTGTTCTGTATGCTAAGTGTTAAGAATTTTACTTACTTCGTGTTGTGGCTTCCCCAAATTTGAGGTTCTTGAACCACACTGTAAAAACAGAAACTATTGGTCTGCTTCTCTGTTCCACCTCCAAAACGGAAAGTCCTTGTGCAGGGTTTCTTAATCACGACCTTCCGAAATGACTACGCGTGGCACTGCCTGCACCCGGGAGCTCTGCAAGGCTCTGTCCGAAATGACCACGCGTGGCACTGCCTGCACCCGGGAATTCTGCAAGGCTCTGTCCTCACGCCCAGGCTTAGCTTTCACTTGCCACACTTTTTTTTTTTTTTTGAGACAGTCTTGTTCTGTCACTTAGGCTGGAGTGCAGTGGTGTGATCTCAGCTCACTGCAACCTCTGCCCCCTAGGTTCGAGCAATTCTCCCACCTCACGCTCCCAAGTAGCTGGGATGACAGGCATGCACCACCATGCCTGGCTAATTTTTGTATTTTTAGTAGAGACGGGGTTTCACCATGTTGGCCAGGCTGGTCTCGAACTCTTGACCTCAAGTGACCCGCCTTCCTCTACCTCCCAAAGTGCTGGGATTACAGGCATGAGCCACGGCTGCCAGCCTCACTTGCCACACTTCTAAAGGGGTAGAAAGGCTCAGCAATCATGCTCTCTCCAACTCCCTATCTCCCTAAACTGCCTAGGGCTAAATGCTATGGTGTAGCCCCAGTTGAGTTGGTGGAGATTACCCATATGCAAAGTGCCTCCTGTCACTCTTTACATATTAACCTCACAGTCCTCCCTCCCCTCCTACAATGCAGGGCCTGAAAATACTGCACAGTGAAGGTACTGCCTGGGAAGGGAGGGAACTGCTGTCAACATATTGTTCAGGCACGGGGAGGAACTGGTTAAAAAAGCATATGCACACTCCGATCCCCATGCTGTACGTGCAAGTGTAAATGCATAAACAAAGAAAACAGGGCTGGGCACCATGGCTCACCCTGACATCCCATAGTTTGGGAGGCTGAGCTGAGAGAATCACCTGAGCCCAGGAGACCAGCTTGAGCAACACAATGAGACCCCATCTCTTAAAAATTTATTTTCAATTAGCCCATGTGATAGGAGTACCTGTAGTCCCATCTACTCAGGAGGTTCAGGTGAGAGGATCGATTGAGCCCAGGAGGTCGAGGCTGCAGTGAGCTGTGATCAGGCCATTGCACTCCAGCTTGGGTGACAGAGCAGGACCCGGTCTTAAAAAAAAAAGAAGGAATGCTGCCAGGCGTGATGGCTCACGCCTGTAATCTCAGCACTTTGGGAGGCCAAGGTAGGTGAATCACCTGAGGTCAGGAGTTGGAGACCAGCCTGGGCAACATGGTGAAGCCCCATCTCTACTAAAAATACAAAAATTAGCTGGGTATGGTGACGGGCGCCTGTAATCCCAGCTACTTGGGAGGCCGAGGCAGAAGAATCGCTTGAACCCAGGAGGCAGAGGTTATAAGTGAGCCAAGACTGAGTCATTGTACTTCAGCCTGGGCAACAAGAGCGAGACTTCATCTCAAAAATAAATAAATAAATAAAAATAAATTAATAGCAACTGCATTTTGAGCACGTACTATGTTCCCGGGCCTCTGCTAAACCCTGTGGATGGATTATCTCCTGTGACTGTCATGACAATCCTGAGGTGGGTCCTATGCTCTCCATTTATGTGTGGGATTTACATGAGTTTAAAGAGGTTAAGCGTCCAGGGAAACCCGTTTCTAATCCATGCCTGGCTGACTCTAAATTCAAATAAACAGCTTCCTGCATCTACAGGCAGGGGCTCCGCTGCCTGCAGCAAAGGCACCTCTGTGTGCAGCTGGGATTTGTTGGTGCCCACTGGGGAAAAACAGGGTTGCCATGTGCCAGCTGTGAAATGCCTCAGCCTGCTCTCCCAGCCCAGCTTCTTTCCTATGCTGGCGGAAGAAGTGAATGAGTTTCAGGCAGTTTGCAGGTCTAATGTTTTCATCTTCGATCTCTAATTCAGGGGAGGGGCTGTCAAGGAATTTCAGCTATCTCTTGGGAGTAGGGATGTGGGAGGGCTGAGCCCAGGATGCCATAGAACACTAGTTGTGCTCACCTTAAAGTAGTCCTGCCTTACTTTCTCCAGGTCTGCAGGAACCCAAAGAAATGTGCTGCCTCCTCTCACCCAGAGACGCTCAGGTAGTTCTGGATGGGAAATAGAAAGTGGAAGGAGGCATTGCTGGAGCTTCAGGCCTGTTTCTACGGCATTCCCAAGAGTGCTTGAGGCAGAGGGAGGCATCTTTCCCCATTTGCCCAGCCAGCAATAGCACAAATCCCCTACCTCCAGGCCAACACTTTTCCTAAAACAACAGTTCCCTGCCAGAGACTCGTAAAGGCAGTAGCATTCTGCAGTTGCTTATTACAGCCTTAACCAAAGCCAGCATTAAACTTTTCAGGGATCTGTGTGTGAGAACGAGTTGTTAACCATAGCCATTATTAAAAATAAAGTTCTTGCCTGGCACGCTGGCTCACGTCTGTAATCCCAGCACTTTGGGAGGCCAAGGCGGGTGGATCACCTGAGGTCAGGAGTTCGAGACCAGCCTGGCCAACATGGTGAAACCCCGTCTCTGCTAAAAATACAAAAATTAGCTGGGTGTGGTGGCACACATCTGTCGTCCCAGCTACTTGGGAGACTGAGGCAGGAGAATTGCTTGAACCAGGGAGGTGAAGGTTGCAGCAAGCCAAGATCACACCACTGCATTCCAGCCTAGGTGACAGAGCAAGACTCTGGCTCAAAAAATACAAAATAAAATAAATAAAATTCTTGGCTGGGTGCTGTGGCTCACACCTGTACTCTCAGTACTTCGGGAGGCCAACGCGAGTGGATCCCTTGAACTCAGGAGTTTGAGACAAGCCTGGGCAACATGGCGAAAGCCTGCCTCTACAAAAAATACAAAAATTAGCTGGGCCTGGTGGCTCACACCTGTGGTCCCAGCTACTTGGAAGGCTAAGGTGAGAGGATCGCTTGAGCTGAGGAGGCAGAGGTTGCAATGAGCTGAGATCGCACCACTGCACTCCAACCTGGGCAACACAGTGAGAACCCATCTCAAAAATAAATTTAATTTAATTAAAAAATTCCAAGAAAATAAAGCATACATTAAAGACATAGATAATAAATATGAAAAACTCACCACTTCCTGATAATTGTATTATACTTGTCCCTTCTTGAGACTCTCTGGGTTACTCAGGTCTATTATATCATCTGTGTATGGAAACACTGCATAATGAAGCGCCTGTCTTTCCAACACTGCATTCTGTGTCCTCACATTGGTGACTTGAAATATGTCACGGTGGGAAGATTTATATCACAGAAATCAGCAAATACTATGCATCAGGGCAGGGCTTTCAGAAAGCTGATTCTTAAATAATTACTAGCACACCACTGCCAATGGGCAGAGTTTATATTTTCTGGTACTTTTGACCTACTTTAGGTTTTCTAATATTTACTTGTTTATCTAAGACAAGGCCTCACTCTGTCACCCATACCGGAATGCTGTGGTGATGGTAGCTCACTGCAACCCCAAACTCCTGGGCTCAAGCAATCCGCCATCTTCAGCCTCCTGAGTAGCTAGAACTACTGGCATGTACCACCATGCCCAGCTAATTTTTTTTTTTTTTTTTGGAGATGGAGTTTTGCTCTTGTTGCTCAAGCTGGAGTGCAATGGCACCATTTCGGCTCACCACAACCTCTGCCTTTCTGGATTCAAGCAATTCTCCTGTCTCAGGCTCCTGAGAAGCTGGGGTCACAGGCATGTGCCACCATGCCTGGCTAATTTTGTATTTTTAGTAGAGACAGGGCTGCTCCATGTTGGTCAGGCTGGTCTCGAACTCCCGACCTCAGGTGATCTGCCCTCCTAGCCTCCCAAAGTGCTGGGATTACAGGTGTGAGCCACCTTGCCTGGCCTTTTTTTTTTTTATAAACAGAGTTTTGCTCTGTTGCCCAGGCTGGCGTGTAATGGCACAATCTCGGCTCACAGCAACCTCTGCCTCCCATGTTCAAGCAATTCTGCTGCCTCAGCCTCCCAAGTACCTGGGATTACAGGTGCCTGCCACCATGCCCAACTTATTTTTGTATTTTTAGTAGTGATGGAGTTTCACCACATTAGCCAGGCTGGTCTCCAACTCCTGATCTTGGTGATCCACATGCCTTGGCCTCCCAAAGTGCTGGGATTACAGGAGTAAGCCACCGCACCTGGCTGCCTGGCCCTTTTCTAATATTTAATACCACATCTGTCAATCTTTTTCTTTTTCTTTTTCTTTTTTTTGAGACAGAATCTTGCTCTTTTGCCAGGCTGGAGTGCAGTGGCAAGATCTCAGCTCACTGCAACTTTCGTCTCCCAGATTCAAGCGATTCCCCTGCCTCAGCCTCCTGAGTAGCTGGGACTACAGGCGTGTGTCACCACACCCAGCTAATTTTTTGTATTTTGGTAGAGACAGGGTTTCACCATGGCCAGGATGGTCTCGATTTCCTGACCTTATGATCCGTCTGCCTTGGCCTCCCGAAGTGCTGGGATTACAGGCGTGAGCCACCGCGCCCTGTTACATCTGTCAATCTTACTTCTGAGTAGCAAAATCACAGGCAATAAATGGTGACTGTGGCCTCAATTCGCAAGTGGAGGTGTTACTGTAGCTCCATCCTTATTCCAACAGCCTAATCAAGGGAAGAGGAGATTACCCATCACCTGTCCTGAGGGTCAGGCTGTTGCCTTAGGATAGTCTTGCATGGGAATGGCCAGCCTGTCACCGCAGGCAGTGAAGGAGACACATTCACTCAGAATCTTAACTCCATGCTGATGATGGCTTGGTTTAGGATCAGTGATTTCCATTTGCCTCATAAGAATCACCTAGGAAATTCTCATTCAGTAGGGGTAGGCTTGGGCCCCTGAAATTTGAACTTCAGAGTGAAAGAGGGGAATGTTCCTGGGAAATACTAACCAGGTGAAAAGAACACTTTTTAAATTCAAATCTCTGCTTCCCCATTTTCTGTACATGTGGCCTTGGGCAAGCCACTTAAACTCGGAGAGCTTTGGTTTCTTTGTTATATAATAGAAAAAAGAAAAATTACCTTCTTTTCATTTTACTTTTTATAATATCAAAACCTCTTAACCTACAGCTCTAACCATAGGAGAGAAGGGAAATTATATATTGCATGTATTTATACTGCACTAAAGTGTTTTTGAAAAACATACTCTCATTTACTCAGTTAATATCACTGATACAGTGACCCTGAAAGTTGCTGTAACTAGGCTTGTTTTGTATTTGAGGAATCCGAAATTTGGAGATACAAGATCACTCAGACAATATACATGGCCAAAACTCTAACTCAAATGTGTTGCCTTCAAAATGATATAGCCGTTGTATTATTATATTCTTGGACTTAGCAGGTGCTAAGCCACTTGCTCATTCAGGAGACATTTAGGCACATCAGTGGACTCCAGGAACTGCTACAGGTCCCAGAGATAAAGCCCACATTACTCATCGGCCGCTGTCAACTATGAAGCCACTGGCCAGCCCTCCTTGCTTCCACATGCAGCCCTGAGTGGGAGCCCAGGTTGCCTCCCACATCCTTGTTTGCTTGAAACCCACCATCATGAGTGGTGCTAAGTGAACTGATACCCAGTCAGATCTCCCAGTTTTATCCCTCAGATCCAAGATTCACAGAGCATAGACTGGGTGTAGAGACATCCTGGCAGAAGGAGATACCGGAATATTGAGATGTATGTTCTTGGCACTAGTTAGTTAAATTTGGTGAAATTTCAGATGCTCTCCATCCTCATGCACAGATTATAGTTCTAACTGCTCCCAGAAGAACAGCAAATTAGAGAGCACACCAAGAGTTTATACTTTCTAAAAGCTTAAATCTGATTGCAAAACAATTCCTATTTACTAAAGATGTGCTGGAAAAGAGGGATAATGAAATTTACCCACCAATCCTAACAATCAGATCAGTGACAATTGCTGTCAACATTTTAGTGAACATCGTTCCGATTTTGTAAAGCACAGATATTGAGATTTTATAACCTTTATCTCTGGCCTCTGCTTCTAAAATCAGCTTTGCAAGCGAGAGGAAAAGAATAACCACGATATCATTTTAAAGACAATCTGCTCCCTCATTCATTCATTCAGCAAGTATTTGAGTGTGTAGTATGTGCCAGTCACAGTTTCAGCTGCTGGGGAGTAGCAGTGCACAAAACTCAATGGCCTTCATGGAGTCTAGAGTTTAGTCTGGGAGAGAGAGAGAGAGACACTGGACAAATAAATGCATGTAAGTGCACAATTTATGATACCTGCCAAGAAGGAAATGAGCAAGGTGAAGGAAGTGAGTGGGATGGGGAGAGACACTTTTGGATCAGAACTTACTTAGGTCACAAAGGATATTTCTGAGACTGGGACGCTCACATAAACATAATGCTATAGATTATAGCAACCTGGTGTAAGTCAAAAGTCCCTGTGGCTGAATAATCATTTGTCACTGAAGTCCACGTTTCCATTTTGTTATTAATTGATATGGATAGATTCTCAAAGTAAAGATCTTACAGGTGATTTAATTATAACACTTTTACTTTATAAATGATGAAACTGAGGTCAAGAGGGTGTCTTAGAATCACATTACTAGCAAATAACAGAACTACACCCAGAAGCCAACTTCGTTTGTTTGTTTTGTTTGTTCTTTGTTTTTGAGATGGAGTTTTGCTCTTGTTGCCCAGGCTGGAGTGCAGTAGCATGATCTTGGCTCCCTGCAACCTCCACCTCCCAGGTTCAAGTGATTCTCCTCCCTCAGCCTCCTGAGTAGCTGGGATTACAGGCATGTGCCATGATGCCTGGCTAATTTTTTATTTTCAGTAAAGACAGGGTTTCTCCATGTTGGTGAGGCTAGTTTCGAACTCCCAACCTCAGGTGATCCACCCACCTCAGCCACCCAAAGTGCTGAGATTACAGCCATGAGCCACCGTACCTGGCCAGAAGCCAACTTTTGGGGCCGACAAATTCCATCTATTACAACTATAACATGCAGCTCCTTTCAGAAAAGAATATTATAGGCCAGGTGTGGTGGCTCATGCCTGTAATCCCAGCACTTTGAGAGGCCAAGGCAGGTGGATCACTTGAAGTCAGGAGTTCAAGACCAGCCTGGCCAATATGGCGATACCCTGTCTCCACTAAAAATACTAAAATTAGCCGGGCATGGTGGTGCATACCTGTAACCCCAGCTACTCAGGAGTCTGAGGCAGGAGAATCGCTTGAATGACCCCAGAGGCTGAGGTTGCAGTGAGCTGAGATCTCACCACTGCATTCTAGCCTGGACAACAGAGTGAGAGTTAGTCTCAAAGAAAATAAAAGAATATTATAAATAAATGTTGCTTTATATAGTTCCCATAAATACATTGTAATCAAATATAATCAATTACATAGTAATTGAACCTGTTTTTTTCCCTAGTGGAAAGTCTGGGGTAGAAGAGAAAACATGGGCTTTAATGTTATATAACAACCAGATGCCCATTGTTTTTCTTTTTTTGCCTGATACTAGCTGTTGATTTAGAAAAGCCACTTAATCCTTTTGAGCTTTACTTTCCTTGATTATAGAAAAAAAAAAAAGGCATAAATAGAGGGAACAAAATTAACCTCCTTGATCCCAGAAAAATAAAGTAGAGCTCGGTGGTGGTTGGGTTTTTCTTTCAACTCAACAGGGCTCTCGTTAGAAACAGAAACCCCACGTGGAGTTTCTCCATTGCATGGAGAAACCTGGGTAACCACTCCGCAGGTTGAAGCCTTATCACTGTGGTTTTTCTCTTTAAGATATGGAAACTTCCGGTTTCCTTTGGTGCCTCTTTTATTTCACTCACTTTATTGCATCACAAGCTATGTGGCAGTGGTTTCATTTTTACCATGTGAACTGGATTATCCCACTGCAAATCTCCCTTGAGTTCTTGGAAAGATATCTAACATTGATAAGAAACAGGATATTTTAAAGGAAATACCCAACTAAGGAACTATTGAATGTTTGACATAGTTTGCAGAGGCGTTAGGGAGATCTTAACAGCTTCTTTTTTTTCCTTTTGTTTTGAGACAGGGTCTCCCTTTGTTCCCCAGGCCGAAGTGTAGTGGCACCATCTCGGCTCATTGCAAACTCCAGCTCCCGGGTTAAAACGATTCTCCTGCCTCAGCCTCCTGAGTAGCTGGGATTACAGGTGTGCACCACCACAGCCTGGCTCATTTTTGTATTTTTAGTAGAGGCAGGGTTTCACCACATTGGTCAGGCTGATGTTGAACTCCCGACCTCAAGTGATCCACCTGCTTCGGCCTCCCAAAGTGCTAACACTACAAGTGTGAGTCACTTCCCCTGGCAAAGGTTTATTATTATTATTATTATTATTATTATTTGTTTGAGTCTGAGTCTCGCTCTGTCATCCCAGCTGGAGTGCAGTGGTGTGATCTCGGCTCACTGCGACCTGAGTCTCCCGGGTTCAAGTGATTCTCCTGTCTCAGCCTCCCAAGTAGCTGGGACTACAGGCGCCCGCCACCAAGCCTGGCTCATTTTTTTTGTTTTGTTTTGTATTTTAGTAGAGACGCGGTTTCACCATGTTGGACAGATTGGTCTCAAACTTCTGACCTTTGGTGATCCACCCGCCTTGGCCTCTCAAAATGCTGGGATTCTAGGCGTGAGCCACTATGCCCAGCTAACAATTTCTTTAGAAAGGTCAGTTTAAAGGCCTATTTTTGTGTCTTAGGGTGTGTTCGTTTTTTCATACACTAGGACAAAGAAGAGCAAGCCTAGTATTTAGTGTCCTGAGCCTTTAAGCTACGCAGCTGCCCAGGTGGGCTTTTCCTTTTCTAACCCAGCTGGGTTGCCATAGATGAAGGGAAAGTGGCTTGATCCAGGAAGAAAACATGGGTTCCATCCCCAGGAGTGGGGTCAGAGGGATTTCCCAGATGCGGATTCCCATCCAACTAGAGGCTGTGTCCTCTGCCTTGCAACCCACTGGAAGGTACAGTCACTTCTGCCCACAGGAAGACAGGCTGGCAGCAGTAGCATTTCCTAAGGGAGCCAGTGACGGATGGTTCTGACGGTACAACAGCCTGCAGAGGAAAGAAACATGGGACAGGGATTTCTCTTCTCTCTTGCCTCTTCCAAGGATACTTTCTTTCTTCCTTCCTTATTTTGAAGAAAAGAAGACATGAGTTAGTATTAAATGTGGCAGGAATAGTGGGCTAGGTGCAGTGGCTCATTCCTGTAGTCTCAGCACTTTGGGAGACCAAGCTGGGGAATTGCTTGAGTCCAGGAGTTCAAGACCAGCCTGGACAACATAGGGAGACGCTGTGTCTACAAAGAAAAAAATAAGTAAATAAATAAAATTAGCCATGCACGGTGGCACACACCTCTAGTGCCAACTACTCTGGGGGCTGAGATGAGGGGATCACTTAAGCCTGGGCAACAGAGTCAGACCCCATCTCAAAACAAAACAAAACAAAGAATAGAAATGAGTTATGCTGTACTTTTATGGGTGACTGTGCATCTGAACTCATAGGCCTATTGGGGTCTAAGTTCATAGAGCTCATTATTAAAGAGGGGATAACAATTGAAAATCACATGTAAGTAAAGTAATAAAACTCTCCATAACCTAAGTCAAAAATTAATACGGAAGCAAACATAGAAAATAAGCATTCTTGGTCTGCATGGAGAAAAGTGCTTCATCTCCATACTTGATTTGACTTTGACATGTTCGGTCATTCATTGAACCCTCAGGCATTTGACAAAGGAGGTCAAGAAGTCCCCAGCGTTAGAGCTGTGGATCTCACATAAGATCTCAGGAATCCCTGGCAGTCAGGGCTGGGGGAGAGCTTGAGAGTGGAGGACTTTCAATTGTACTCAGCCAATTTGAGGAGAAACAAAGTATTTTAACTGTGTAGTTAGAGAAAGCATGATTGTTACACTGTAACAAACATAGAAATAATAAAGAAAATGCAAAACTTCCATGATTTTAAAAATAAAAGACACAGTTTCATAGAATTTGCAAGAATGTAACAGTTCATGTGTTTCAAAACTGTCTTGTAGCTGGACGACAGGCATGTGCCACCACACCTGGCTAATTTTTGCATTTTTTGTAGAGACAAGGTTTGGCCACGTTGCCCAGCCTAGTCTCAAACTGCTGGGTCAAGTCATCGACCAGCTTTGGCCTCCCAAAGTGCTGGGATTACAGCCATGAGCTACTGTGCCTGAACCAATCTATTTACTTATTTATGTATTTAGCTTTTATTTTTATTTATTTATTTTGGAGACAGGGTCTCACTCTGTCATCCAGGCTGGAGTGCAGTGGTATGATCTCAGTTCACTGCAACCTTCGCTTCCTGGGCTCAAGCGAATCTCCTGTCTCAGCCTCCCAAGTAGCTAAGATTACAGGTGTGCACCACCACGCCTGGCTAATTTTTGTATTTTCAGTAGAGATGGGTTTCACCATGTTGGCTAGGCTGGCCTCAAACCCCTAACCTCAAGTGATCTGCCTGCTTCAGGCTCCCAAAGTGCTGGGATTACAGGCATGAGCCACCACGCCTGGCCTCTGCCATTTTGGACTAGATAGACCTTTCTTCAATCTAGTTCTTTACCCCAATGCATGGTAAAGGTCACAATGCCAGGCTAAGGCTTTCTAACAAAGTTCCTGGTTGTCAGGTTGTGGGAGAGCTGAAATCAGGATTATGAGATGTGGCTGAAATGTCCGCTGCAGCTCCAGGTGAGACAGCCCCAAGACCTAGGATGGCAACAAAATCTTCCAAGATCTGCAAGCCAAGCAACCTTCTACTTTCTTTGTGTTCCCCGCTGACACATAAAGATCACAGCTTTTGTCAGCCAAGGTGGCTCACGCCTGTAATCCCAGCACTTTGGGAGACCGCGACAGGAGGATTGCTTGAGCCCTTGCTTGGGACCAAACTGGGCAGCATGGCGAAAACCCATCACTGCAATAATAATAAAAAACAATTAGCTAGTCATGGTGGCATGCACCTATAGTCCCAGGTACTCTGGAAGCTGAGGTGGGAGGATCCATTCAGCCTGGGAGGAAGAGAGCCAAGGTCACACCACTGCACTCCAGCCTGGATGACAGAGTGAGACCCTGTCTCAAAACAACAACAACAACAACAACAGCTTTTGAAAAGTGACAGAGTGACAAAGATCACAGAACAAAGAGTTAACAAAAAAACTGAGTGGTTCTTCCATGAAGAACAGCCAGAGCTGGGCAGAAATGAAGCTGTTTCCCCTCCCAGACAACTGGACCCCTCACCTTTTAGGGGCAGGGTCTGAGTGGGTGGGAGTGGGGGAGAAGCCTCCTTCAAAACCAGTTTTCAGAGACCTGGATGCCTTTTGGAGAGGACTGAATCTGGGTTAGCCATTCACATTTATTTCTGCCCGTTGCAGTTATTTCATGGAAACAAAATCATTTCTTAAAACCAGTGTTATTTTCACCTCTTCCAAAAGGAGTTTTATCATGTAAACTGAGAACCTGCAGTCCCATCTTGTAATGACTTGATTAGTCCTGGGAAAGCTCCTGCCTTTCATCCTATTCTCCCTCATCTCCTGGTGCCAGGAAGGGCCCCCACAGGACCCTCCCAGGTCTGGAGGTGTCCCCCTCATTGTCACTGTCTCCTCCCTTACCACCTACTAGTCCCTGGGGCCTTCTGAGTGATGGGGAGGGTTTGGCCCAGATCTTCATGGGGAGCAAGCCAGGAGATACTTCCCTAGGTCAATCCCTGTGGAGGCCCCACTTGCTTCATTTCCTCATTCATCCAGTTAACACATGCTTAGTGCTTCTCTTATGCCAGGCTCTGTGCTCTGCACTTCACTCTGTGAGCTCTGATCATAGGGACTGGTATTAGTTTTCATTTATGGAGGAGGAAATCAAGGCTTAGAGGGGTTAAGTCACTTGCCTGAGACCACATGGTTAATGAGTGGCTTTGCTGTCCTGGGACCTAGTCTGAATCCAGCCAAGCGATTTCCAGTGCCAAGCTCACACCAGATCCACACTTGGAGCAGAGGAAGCCACACTGCAATGGACAAGGGCTTCCTGGAAGTGGTGTGTGGCCCGAGGCCAGGAAGGGCCAGGCTGGGATAGGGCTACCGACGGCTTACTGTCTTCAGCTTCAGATTTGCAGCAGCAAGGCAGAACCCCAGTGAGACAGGCCAGCGTGGCAGGAGGCTCTTGGTGACTCTGGACGGGCTCTGCTGGTGGGAATTTGATCCCATCATTGGTTTTTGAGCTCTTGCCACATGCCAGGTACAGGCCCTGCTCCAGGAATCCCACATACCACCATGTGCCATGGCCTGGGTTTCTGCTATGGCTTCAGGAGCTCACATTCCTCTCTTCCTGGACACTCATCTTGAAGGATCCTAGATCCTCAGGCTAAGGCATCCCCAGAGTCCCCAAGCTTCTGGGCCCCTGCCTGCAAGACTGTTGCTGATCACAGTCCTTCCCCTCCCCCTGCTCCCAGTCCAGGCCGGGGATGGCTTCTGTTTACGTGGGTCTCCCCAGCTCAGCTGAGCTCCAGCTCATAGTGGGTTACATGTTGGGAATCAGCTGAGAGCTGGCCCTGAAGATCCCTGAATAATGCATCAAAGCCTTTCTCCCCTGCAGAGCCATTAGGGTGGGGGTGAGGGGGATAGTCCAGAGGAGTCGCTATGTCTCCCACCCCAGGAAGAATACTAGGGCTCCAGAGGTCTTTGCCCTGGTGTGCATGGGCTGGAGACTCTTTGAGTCTCAAGGAAAAGAATCAAAGGCAAGAGCTTTCCCAGGACTCATCAAGTCATTATAGGATGGGATCACAGGTGCTCAGTTTACATGATAAAGCTCCTTTTGGAAGAACCAGTCCACAGGGCGGGGTGACCCAGTACATAGGTAAACCGAGGTAGGTTTGGGGTGACTACAAAACCAGTACTTTGTCCAAAAGAGGGCAAAGGAGGTTCAGCTTCCAAATATTCAAACTTTTGTGATTGAAAACTTTAAGAAAAAACTTATTTTTAGCATCCACATAAAAGTTGTGTTGTATGGTTTATGGTTTTCTTTTTATTTTGAATTTTCTCCCCTGCGGAGAAGCATCAAAGCATTTTCAGTGCTTAGACCTGGAAAAGTCAAAGTCCTTCCTGGAGATCCGGTCACAACCATGAAAAAGCAGAGCTTGGGGGCCCTGCTGAGTTCACTCCATCTACCTCACCCCACTCCCAGAACTCTACAGGCTGGGCAGTCCAGGCCAATTCAGGCATCTCCTTCCGGTTGTATGAAGAAAGTCTAGGAGTGGAGTGGAGAGCTTCAGAGAAGAAGGGAGGGGTTCAGAGGGAGGAAGAGGAGCAGAAGGAGGGAGAGTGGGGGAAGAGAGTGCCAGATGGACAGAAACTTTTGCTCCTCCTGGCACCCTGTCCTTCCCCTAGACCTAAATGAGCCTTCCCAGGTGCTATGCATGGAATGTTTGTATCCTGCATGATGGGATTAGTGCCCTTATTGGAAGAAACACAAGCGAGCAGTCTCTCTCTCTCTCTCTCTCTCTCTCTCTCTCTCTCCCCCTGCCATGTGAAGATATAGCAAGGAGGTGTCCATAGGAAAAACCAAGAAGAGAGTTCTTACCCAACTCAAACCATGCTGGCAGCCTGATCTCTGACTTCCCAGCTCCAGAACTATGAAAACTAAATTACTGTCTAAGCTACCTAGCAGTTTGTTATAATTTGTTATGGCAGCTGGAGCTGATGAAGGCACCAGGCCGCTGTGTGACTTGACTGCCTGCTCTCTCTCTCTGCTGTCCAGGCCCTGGGGACCCTGGTCCTTAGCCCCTGATCTGGCTGCTGCTTCCCTGTGTGCTGTCCCTCCCGCAGTCTGCAGCTGTGTCTCCTCAGTCCACTGCTCGTGGCCATCTCTTCCACGTGTGACCACTAGCTCCTCATTCCCTCTGGGATGAGCTCACGCCCTCCTTGGTGCCAATTACTATCTCTGGCATTTGTGCTGCTATAACAAAATAGCTGAGCCTGGATAATGTATAAAGAACAAAAATGTATTTCTCACAGTTCTGGGGGGTGGGAAGTTCAAGATCAAGGCGCCAGCAGGTATGCAGTCTAGTGAGGGCTGCTCTCTGCTTCCAAGATGGTGCCTTAAATGCCAAGTCCACCAGAGATGAGGAATGCTGTATCCTAACATGGTGGAAAGGACAGAAAAGCAAAAGAAGAAAACTAAGCTAGGTCGCTCTTTCAAGCCCTTCCAAAAGGTCACTAACTCTTTTCATGAGGGGGCTCTTCCCTCCAGACTTAATCATCTCCTAAAGACTCCACCGCTTTGTTTGTTTGTTTTTTGAGCCAGAGTCTCACTCTGTCACCAGGCTGGAGTGCAGTGGCATTATCTTAGCTCACTGCAACCTCCACCTCCTAGGTTCAAGAGATTCTCAGCCTGCCTCAGCCTCCTGAATAGCTGGAATTACAGGTGCGTGTCACCATGCCCAGCTAATTTTTTGTATTTTTAGTAGAGATGGGGTTTCACCACGTTGGCCAGGATAGTCTCTATCTCCTGGCCTCCTGATCCACCTGCTTTGGCCTCCCAAAGTGCAGGGATTATAGGCATGAGCCACTGTGCCCAGCCAAGACTCCACCTTTTAATACTATCACATTGGGGTTTAAGTTCCAATATGAATTTTGGGGAAGACAAAAATACTGCAACCATAGCAAATACACTACACAAAAAAAAAAAAAAAAAAAAAAAAAAAAAGGAAAATCTTGTCTCTAAACATGATATTTTAAGAGTTTATATATTTACAGCCCAATTATCTGCTTGCTTACATACATGTTTGTGACCATAAGTGTCATTCTTAGCTGAGAAAAGTTTCAGTCAAAAAATTTTTAAAATCTCACATTATCTATTAATATCTTATTCAGATAAGATCAAATTTCGAACCTAGATTTTAGGTTAAGACAGAAACCCATAGCCATTTGTTGCAATGTGAGAATGACATAGAGATATTAACTAGCAGGGTCCAACTATAAAAACAAACATAAGGGCACAATTCTCTACTAATGACTCCCCCAGACAAATCATTACTTGGCTAGCAATGAATCAACTAAAAACGGAAGTGAGAACAGTTGGAGTCCTTTTTGCAATGGGTGGATGTTTATGAGACTGTTAAGTGAAGAGAGATCAGAAATGGATAAATGGCACGCTAATTTGGGGTTGAATGGAGTAATGGGATGATCTTGGAAATATAAGAATCCTGCTTAATGGGGCTTGTCTACTTGCAATTCGATAAACTAATATACATAAATTCAAAGAGATAAAGGACATGAGCACTCAGAACAAAACGACAGGAATAAATTAACAAAGAGCCACCAAAGTGGAGATAAGGGCCACTGTTCCACATCTGACATCCTTAATTCTCGAGTCACGGGGATGGTAAGGTAGAGACCAGAGTCTTCTGACTGGAAGCTAAAACCAGCCTTTGGGGTGGCTTCAGAGACTGCTGAGATTCAAGATGCGAAAGCAGATGTTGTATGGCCGAAAATATCCCGAATGCGAGGGCACTTTCAAAGGCAGTGGTGCTCAGGGAAAAAGAATGCTGTGTGTTTAAAAATAAAAAAATTAAAAAAAATGAAAGAATGGAAACAAGGAAGAAACAGTGACCGGAGCATAGGGTGACCCTATGTTCTGTTCTGCAAGGTACAGCTAAGGCTCTGTCTGCTGTCGCGGTGCAATTATAATAGTGGCCCTTTCACTTTCCGAAGTGTCTGGTTTTGGACGATAAATCATACGATCACCCTACCAAAGAGGGGAAATCAGCCAGAAGATCCAGGGTGTCGGTTTCAAAGGGTGTGGGCTGATCCGCAGTCGCGCTCCTGCCGCTGCCCAGCTGAGTGATGTGCACCACCGCTGCCCGGGTCTCCAGGAAGGCGGAGCAGAACCCTCGGCTTCCGCGCTGCTCTGGTGCCACCTGCTGGCATGTGGGGGAACTGCTTCTCTCCATCCCACTACCCATCACCCCGCCTCCCCACCCCGACCCCGGACAGCCTTGGACTTGGCCAGAAGACATTCAGAGCACGCGAAGCCCTGGCTGGGGAGTGGGCTGGACCCGCAGTGAAGCCCGCGTTGCAGAATCAGACGGGCCCAGCTTAAACTAACAAAGCCAAGCTCCTCCTCTTCTACCCACTGCTGTCTTGTCTCATTTTGTAGAGGAGAAATTGAAGCCTAATTCAGAATTTTCATTGATAGGATTGTGAGGCGTACAGCTGGAGTCTCCCAGATGCCATTGCCAACATCTCTGTCTTGCCCCTAATACATCAGGTTGGTGGTGAAGCAAGAGAACTTAAGCTTACCAAGCGCCTACTGTGTACTGGGCAGAGTGGACGCTTTTCTCTCCAGCCTGGCAATTGATGGGAAATAGGTGATTATACACCTGGGATATAGGATCAGAGTGGGCTTGTGATGTGCTCACAGTCTCTCAGCTGAAACGGAATTCAGGGGTCTTTGACTCTAAAGCTGGTGCTTGTTTTGGGCCTCCAGCTTGAGCAATAGTTGCAAAATGCAAAGAACACCATGAAAATCTAATATTGATACTATAAGACTGTATTGCAAACAAAAACACAGAGTGTCTTCATGGGGGTGACAAGGAGATAGGGAGATTATTTCAATTCTATGTAACCTGGGAATTCTCTGAGGAAAATGAAGCATGACTGAGTGCAATTTGATAAACAAAATCTGTCAGAATGTGGGGCCTTGTGGGTCCTGAGTGGAGGTAAGAATCCATGGTGCTGGACATTTCCTAAGGTGTTCTTTATGAAATTACTCAGGGCGGTGGGGCGTGGTGGCTCACACCTGTAATCCCGGCACTTTGGGAGGCTGAAGCGGGTGGATCAAGAGGTCAGGAGTTTGAGACCAACCTGGCCAATATGGTGAAACTCTGTCTGTACTAAAAATACAAAAAATAGCCAGGCATGGTGGCACACATCTATAGTCCCAGCTACTCGGGAGTCTGAGGAAGGAGACTTGCTTGAATCCAGAAGGCAGAGGTTGCAGTGAGCCAAAACTGCGCCACTACTCTCCAGCCTGGGCAACAGAGGGAGACTCATCTCAAAAAAAAAAAAAAAAAAAAAGAAAGAAAGAAAGAAAGAAAAAAAGAAAAGGAAATAAAGAAATTACTCAAGGCCTCAGTGCAAAACCCCA
This sequence comes from Cheracebus regulus, assembly GCA_963574635.1. Classification (NCBI taxonomy): domain Eukaryota; kingdom Metazoa; phylum Chordata; class Mammalia; order Primates; family Pitheciidae; genus Cheracebus; species Cheracebus regulus. The sequence continues at coordinate 29,772 of CAUYQU010074262.1, forward strand.
CGTCTACAAAAAATACAAAAATTAGCTGGATGTGGTGGTGTATGCCTGTGGTCCCAGCCACCCAGGACTCTGA
>CAUYQU010074263.1:0-21094 GCA_963574635.1 Cheracebus regulus
CCTCTTTCTTTCTCTTTCATTTTTTTCTTTCTTTTGCAGTTTCTTTCTTTCTCTTTTTCTCTCTTTTTCTAAAATCTCTTCCTCTTCCTTTCTCTCTTTCATTCTTTTTATTCTAAAAAAAAAAAAAAAAAAAAAAAAGAAAGTGTGTAGCACTTGCCCCCGAATTTCTCCCTTGTTATTCTCATGATAGTGAATTCTCACAAGATCTGGTTGTTTGAAAGTGTGTAGCACTTGCCCCTTCCCTCACTCTCTCTCTCTCATGTCTCTTATGCCACGATGTGAAGACGTGCTTGCTTCTCCTTCACGCTTTTACCATGATTGTAAGTTTCCTAAGGCATCCCAAGCTATGTGTCCTGTACAGCCTGCACAAATTGTGAGTCAACTAAACCTCTTTTCTTTATAAATTACCTAGTCTCAGGCAGTACTTTACAGTAGTGTGAGAATGAACACTCTACTTTGAAATCAGATATTTTCCTTATATACATATCACACTGTTTTTCCACATGTACTTCTTTCTAAGACTAAAGAGGAAAAGAAAAGATAGAGGAAGGAGGATAGCTTCCATCATTAAAGGTGCTATTAGCTGGCCATTTCCATTTGCATATCAAATGGATGTCTCCCTTGCTTTCCGTTATACTGAGATGTTGTGGTTTTGTGATATAATCAAACAGTACTCACCCTATTCCCAATTATCATACCTGGAATGAGTTAGTAAAACTAGTGGGGTAAATCTTACCAAAAGAACATTCAAACATCCCATCTCTGGATTTATTTCAAATATCCTCCAAGAGCCTTGATTTCCTCACCTCTAAAGCAAAAGTGTTGCTGTCCACGATCCTTCTGAGGGGTCATGGAGCTCTTACGTATTAAGACTGTATGTCTGGAAATGACACCAGAAAGTCAAAACCCAGCCTCAACCGTACAACGAGAGGTTTGGGCAATACATTCTGGATGTCATAATGGGATCTGCTTTAATGTAATCTATCAGATATTCATTTTAAATTCTCACACTCCACCTAAGTCAAATGTCATACTGAAGCTAATTTGTGAGCCTTGATAAAGTTTGGGCAGAAGATCTTCAAAAATATTATTTCAATTGAATCATTTTATATGTTAACTTTGAAAATGTCAACAGCGGGGGCTGTTGGAGGAGCTTAGGCGGCCTATGCCTTTGCCATTTCAAAGGCTTAAGCCATCAGTGTAGGAGTGGGGGACAGCCTGCTGTGCTCCATGTTCTGTATAAACATTTCTAGAAATATTTAGCAGATAATAGGGCTCCCACTGGGGCTGTGTGTTCAAAGGCACCACGTTGAGCCACCTACCAGGAAAGATGTGGATGCCAAAGCTGAGAGTGCTCTGGTTTTTAGATTGGGTTCTTGCTTCCTCTATAGGATTTCCAAATACACAAAGAAAGGGGAAACAGCAGAAGCCCATCTTAAAGGAAAAGTGCTTAATGCATGCCAGAAGAAAATAACATAATGGTCAATGTCTGAGTAATATTCAATAGCCTTCCATCATGCAGCAGGTCTGTGAAATAGTCTGACAACTTGAGAATTGAAGGCCAGAATTCACTGCTTGCCAGACTAACACCTATCGATTTGAAAAGCTCTGAAATCCTTCTTGATTTTATGGAATAAAATTGGTTATGGTTAAAGTAACAGTGATCTCTTTTTCTCCTGTATTTTACATATAAAGACATTAGTTTTTAGTTCTGAATTTGACCTGAAATTGATAAGTGAACAAACAAAATTAAGGCATTATCATTCTGATTGGTTTTATAAGAGAAAAGACAGAAGAAGGAAAATGACACACATATGCAAATACTATTATACATTGTAAATAATATAGTTATGTGCCACATAAGGATGTTGTGCATATATGTGGTCCCAAAAGACTATAATACCTTTTTTTTAATGTACCTTTTATATGTTTACATACAGAAATATCATTGTGTTATAATCACCATTCATTATAGTAACAGGCTGTACAGGTTTGTAGCGTAGGAGCAGTAGGCTATACTATATAGCATAGCTGTGTGGTACACTGTACTATCTATATTTGAGGTAGTAAACTTTATGACATTCACACAAAGACTAAATTGCCTAACAATGCATTTCTCAGAATGTATCCCTCTTATAAGCAATGCTTAATGAAAACGTTATTAATTAATTTATATACATGGTCCACAAACATTTTTACTGCCATGTTTTTGTCAAGCAATGTCCAAGTATTACGAATTTTTAAATGCCTGAGACCAGATTCCTGTCATCAAGAATCTTGCAAACTGGTACACGAGAAGCGTGCATATACGAAAATAAACAGTGCACTAAATGCCACCGAGGAAAGTAAAGTAAAATGTCCTGTCAGAGCCGGAGGAGGGAGTCGCCTTCCAACACTGCAGCAAGACACAGAAACTGTGCAATAAGCTTTATTACACTAGCTAAAATCCAAGCCCAGAGGTCCAGTGAAGGTAAATATCCCTTTTCACTCTTAGACAACAATCGCAAAAGAAAGGTTTTCTATAGTGAAACCTCTTCAAACATTTTTTCTTCACAGTTTCTTTTTTTAGAGGCAGCATTCTTTATTTTGCTCCCCTCTCCCATGAAACCTTGAATACCACTTTTCAGTCATTTTTGAAAGAAAGCCTTTAAAAATAGCAGTGTTAAATCTAACCTGGGTGTGGGGAAGCTTCCTCCTGAAAGCGTTCTCATTTGCTTGCCTTTTACTGACCTCTAGTGGGAATGTGTTTTTATGGCATGGAAAGCCAACAGATTATGGTAATCCTTTGAATTGTGTTAAATTCCATCAATTTCCCTTCTTCTTCCTGAATTCTTAATTTTTCCGCCCTTTTTCCTTATCAATGTCAACACCAATTTGGATTCAATACAAATTCATAATGTACAAAATACCCCAGCACACATGGAAGTATAAATAAAAACCTTTCCTCATAATGTGATTTTTTAAAAAAAATCTGATTTCAGAACTGTCTTAGATAAGACAGTGGACCTTAATGGCGATTATTGGAGCAGGATGCCTCATGAGATTTCAGCTAGATATTATACTAACAATACTTCTTTTTATACGTCTACTTTCAAAAACAACTAATTTTCCTACCCATTCTTATCTCACTCCAAAGAAAATTACATTCAGTCTAAGTTTTAGCTCAAGAGTTTATTGCTAAATAAGAAATGCTCCCCTTGATTTGCGAGGCAATTGGAAGGGGAAAACTCCCTCATCTATACGCACTAGACACCAACCCCTTTGTTCCTTTGTACCATTGCTCCTGAACTGCTTTCCATAAAGAAGAAATAAACTTGATCTATAAAGGCGTTAATAGGTTTGATTACATCTGTGTGGCAAACAGCTGGGCCATTGTGTCAGTGAAGGTATTCTCAGTGTTAATGCACAGTCTGCTCACTGCTCAACAGACTGGAAGCCAAGACAAGACTATGATGAAGACCTCAGTGTCACAAATTTGTACAATACCACTTGGAAACTGAAAGTAGATAGGACTTTTTAAATAATGATAATTAATACAATAATTTAAATAAACTGGAAGGAGAAAACAAGGAACATATATAGGAATCAGGAGCTTGGGTTGACCAAAGGATAGAAAAATAAATTTACAATAATGAAACTGGGACCATATCTTGTAGGACCAGTGGATTCTGGGTAACACCAATACCATAGCCCATGTCTGCCAAGAGGAAGCAGTATTTTATTCATAAAAATTCAAAGAGAGAGATGTATAGAATTCACATATCAAATTCTATGAATCTCTCTCTCTCCCTCTCTCTCTCTCTCTCTCTCTGTCTCTGAATTTTTCCCTTCTCCCATATGGCTAGTACTTTAAGCATTCTCTTAGTATAGCAATTGGGCAATCCAAAAGTGATTCCAATATATAATGTGATTTTCCTTTGGACGTCTAATTATAGCTTAATAAATTCTTGACACAGCAAAGAAGGGCTGTGCTGTGGGTGCAACAGAAATGAAATTAAAATATGAGAGTCTTATCCCAGGTATTCTGTTATCCAACGAAAAAGCTGACAACAAACTTTTCTTTGGTTGAGGTCAGGCATAGTTCTGTTCCACCCTCATAGATATAAGAATAGATTGTGTAGATACAAAGCATAGATAAATGTTTCCAAATATATGTCATCCAACCTTTACAAGCATAGAAGCCTAACAATTTTAACCCCCAACATTTCCTAATAATTAAAAACCCACCATTACAGCAGTTTTGATTACAAAGAAAATACCTACATTTTAACTAAAGGTATTAGTAAATCAAACTAGAAAAAGCCTTTTAAAAGGAGATCTTAGGTCCCAGAGATACTCCTCCTTTAAGAGATTATTGGGTAATTATGACTTGTTATGTTGAAAGTAGGCAGTTTGGTGAATGACTTGGAAAGAGACCTCTGTGATTCTTTTATTATTATTTATTATTATTATTATATTATATTATATTATTATTATTATTATATGAACTCAAAGTGTGGCAAAAGCCAAGAGATTCACAAGTCATTTGCTTCCTTTATGGCTTTGAAGGCAAAGAATGTAGTATATTCTCTTCCACCCCAATAGTTCCTATCATTGCATTTCTATTGTGTGTGCACTCAGCGCTGAGAGCTCAAATCTTCACTCAGCACCACTGTTGGGTGATCCAATAGCTAGACTGAGAATACATTTAGAGACTGCTATGATAGGAATATTTTGTCCCCACAAAACTCACATATTGAAATGCTAACCCCCAAAGTGGTGATATTAGGAGATGGGGCCTCTGGAAGGTGATTGAGGTCACATGAGTGGAGTTAGTGCCCTTATAAAAGAGGCCCTAGAGAGCTCCTCGCCCTTTCCATTATGTGAGGACATGTCAAGAGGGAACTGTCTATGAGCCAGAAGTGGGCCCTCGGCAGGCACTGAATCTGCCTGTGTCCTGGACTGCCCACCCTCCAGGACTGTGAGAAATAAATTTTTATTGTTGATAAGCTACCCAGTTTATAGTATTATGTTATAGCACCTGAATGAACTAAGGCAAAGTCCTAGCAAAACAAGAAAACCAAAGGGAGGGAGACAAGAAGAGAGAAGAAAAAAAAGTAAAAGAGAGATTCATTTATATACTTTGATATATAACATTTCAAAATAAGAATGAATAGTGTTATCATGGGGTAAAAACAGCACTTTGTTGAACATTCTTATACTTGTTTGCTATTACTTTATTATTAGCAGCAGTATAGTATCATAGTTAAGAGCATAGACTCCAGTCAATAAACCTACAGTTGCATACCAGCTCTACCATAATCTAGCTATTTTGTTCATCTACAGAATAGTCCTAAACATAGTATCTAAGTCAAAGATAATTTTACTATGCTAAGGAAATGAACTAATATATGCAGAGCACTTAGTAAAGTACTTGGTATGGAATAAATGCTTAGAAGCTTGCTATTACTGTTGTTCTATAAACTTTTTGTTTTTGGGGGGTTTTTTTGAGATGGAGTTTCGCTCTTGTTGCCCAGTCTGGAGTGCAATGGCACAGTCTTAGCTCACTGCAACCTCTGGCTCCCAGGTTCAAGCGATTCTCCGGCCTCAGCCTCCTGTGTAGCTGGGATTACAGGCATGTGCCACCACGCCCAGCTAATTTTGAATTTTTAGTAGAGATGCGGTTTCTCCCTGTTGGTCAGACTGGTCTCGAACTCTTGATCTCAGAAATTTTTAGTTACATAAACTGGGTCAAGAAGTTACAGAGCACCAAAACCTTGCATTGCTCAGGGCTGTGAAGTTATACTCCTGTCTTGCCCTGGATAATGATGATTGCTGACTCTACACATAAACAATATATTCTTGCAATCCATTAGACTTAAAGGAGAAATTATTAAAATCACAGAGACTTTCTGACCTTAAGATGCATATCTTAACCCAGAGGAAAAGCCATACACTTTAACAGGACAATAATTTATACTCATAGTAAAGAATAAAACTTCACATCAGACCTTATTTCTGGTGGGTACCTGCTGGAACCTCTGAGTGATTTCAAAAAAATAGCATGCTTCTTCCCTGCCCTAATTTCTCAAATTGAATAATTTGATAAATAAAGAAATTACAGAAGATAAAAATATCATAATGAATAGCAAATGAAGGTAACTTGCAAGATGTGACTTGTGCCAGAAATAAGAACTCCCCACCCTGGTGATGGTAGCAATGGACCCGACTCAAATCCCCAGGAGTGGTGAGCAGGTGGGAGGCAGGAGCTGCCTGCATATGGAGAAGGAGAGAAGCCCTGCTGACCGTCTTCTTCCAAGAGGAAGAAGGACAGGGACAGAGCTATGCACACCCCATTATTCTTTTCAAATGGACCCTTTCACAGGGGAATAGTAAACGTACCAGGAGTGTGTTACAGAAAATCTCTCATCATGAAAATCAAAGAGTTATGGAAAAGCATTTCTCACTCTGACATTTGACGCTCCCTCTTACCCATTCAGTTTAACTATTAATCCTATAGTTGACCAAGGGTGCAGTCATCATCCTGAGGGGAAGGAAGCAGCCTCTTCAGGGCAGTCCTGTTCTGTCTCCCCCAGGACACTCCCCCAATACCAGCTGCTGTTCTTCCTGGAAAGACCTACTGAGCAATTAGATTTTGCTCCTGGAAGGTTCTGATCTGTATCAAAACCATGTATCTATTACACCAATACCAAAGCTATTCTGGAAAGACAGCTGAAATTAATTCTTTTCTGCTTCTCATTTCATATATTTTCAGATACACTATCCAGTATAGCATTTCATATGTTCTCTAATGAGACCAAGTAATAATATTAGAATAAAGGGTACTCCAATAATAAAATACCAACAATAGAAATTCTCAAAATTTTAATATAAAGTTCTTCCTATTATCAACATCCTGGTGAGAATTTAATGCCCAAGATAAAATCTTCTTGGAAGTTAAAGGCAAAGAAGTTAAAATTAAAACTTAAATTTTTTCTCTGTAATTTAAAGTTCAAAGTTTGGAATTCTTCAATAAAAGTCTAAAAATTATCCTCGCTAAGTTATTATTCTTTTCATTGGATTTCTGAATGTTACCTGGATTAAGATATTTTGCTGATTGGAGATTTTTTAGCAGCACTGATTCTATTATCTCTCCCAGAGTCAACTTCATTACTTCAGGACCTGAATTAGTTAATGTCATGCCAACTGTATTTGGTGGAAATATCAAAATTTTAGTGCTTTAACACAATAAATTTTTATTTTATGTGGATTTCTCAGTTAGCAGAGAGGATAGGAGATTGTATTTTGCTCTATATAATCATTCAGGGGCTCGCACTACTGGAAGCTCTACCATCTTAACATGTGGCTTCCAAGATCACCCTAGGCATCCAGATATCGTAGGAAAATTGAGAAGAAGGATAAAGAAGGCACAACCATGTCTTAACTCCCAAAGCTCGTAAGTCACATGTGGGAGGAAGATCAAGCGCATCTGGCGGACTTCCAGTCAGTTGCCGGTACTACAGGATCCCAGAAATTAGCTTAGTTGAATAACAAGCTTTTGACATGTCTCACTTTTCAAAGAGTCCAGAATTAATGAGACACATGGCTTATCATCTTAGCACTAGAAAATTCAGAATACAGAGCAGTGCCCAATTCTAAAGCAGTTATTCCAGACAAATGTTATTTTATGAAATCAAATATATATTGTTACCAAAGACCATAACAAAAAATAACTGATGATATCTAAAGAAGGAAGAAAGTCTCCCCTAGTTTTTGTTTTGTTTTGTTTGTTTTTGCATTTGTTTTTGTTTTGAGATGAAGTCTGGCTGTGTCTCCCAGGCTGGAGTGCAATGATGCAATCTGAGCTCACTGCAACCTCCGCCTCCTGGGTTTAAATGATTCGCCTGCCTCAGCCTCCCAAGTAGCTGGGATTACAAGCGTGTGCCACCACACCTGACTAATTTTTTGTATTTTAGTAGAGACAAGGTTTCACCATGTTGGCCAGGATGGTCTTGATCTGCTAACCTTGTGATCTGCCTGCCTCAGCTTCCCAAAGTGCTGGAATTACAGACATAAGCCACCACACCCAGTCAAATCTCCCTAGTTTTAACCTGTCTGTCAGTATAGCCAGCTGTCCAGAATCCATATTCTGTGACTTTAAAGTCAAATAGGGAACAATTTTTAGTCAATTTTGGACCTGTGCATTTACTATTTCTGAGGGGTATTCACCTGTGCACAAAGTTCACTACTGAACAAATCATAGACTCTACCTAATGACAGAGCATTTATATCCTCTTATGAAGAGACTTTTCAACTTTGTGCATCACAGAATATATCCAGTGCTTTTTGCTATGGAATTATTTAAAAGAAAAAAAAAAGCTGGCTCCTGGGGAATGATTTTTCTCTCTTGGGTAATTAGCCAATACAAAGTCAACTGGAGACCACCAGGTGTGAAGGGCCTCTTCACCTGTGGCTATATCAGGTGAAATCTAAGTAAGCCTCCTTTGTTGCTATTGAACATAAATGGAATTTGGGGTAATAGATCCAGCATTGCCTTCCTAGACTGCAATAATAATTTAAGGCTAGAACTTTACTCATGCTTTGTGATAAAAGTGAGCAGGACAAAATTTTCTTCTGCCCAACAGTGCCCCAAAACTCCTTAAAGACTCTTTTTTTTCTTTGTCTCAACCACACTTGCTTCCACCTAAGTCTATCCCTCTAAGAGTTCAGTCCTATTTCATCCTGCAGAATCATTAAAAATAAACCTAATCTCTCTTTCTTCTTCGAATGAAGACAACTGTCTCTAGAGAGACATGCCTAGTCCGCTTGGCCATTTCTGATATAGATGTTGCCAAGTTCTTTAGTCATTTTTGACTGACTATCTCTGGAACAAGTTCTAATTTGTTTGTGTTTTTCTGAAAGTATCATCATGAGATACAAATGTGATATTTTAGGTAAGGAATAAGTATGGAAGATATTCTACTCACTCATTTTATATCGTAGATTTCCAAAACTTCTGATTTTGCTTGAACTGGCATTTGTTAGCCATTTATATATAAAGCTTAGTGTTAATTAAAATTTAAAGACATTTTAGAAATTCTGACTCACATGTCCTTAATGCTAATGTTTTTAGCAACTATGGAAATTTTTTTCTTCCATGTTCTGAAAACCTAAATTCTTAAAACCACTTACTAGTTCTGTAAATCTTAATCACTTACTTGTCTTTAGGAACCTTTTTCATCTTAAAGTGAGTTTATAGTTCCTCTCTTTCAGGGTTGTATTAGTTTGCTGAGGCTGCCACAATAAAGGACAACAGAGTAGGTGGTGTAAACAACAAACTTATTTTCTCACAGTTCTGAAGGATAGAAGGCCAAGACCAAAGTGTTCACAGATTAGTTAGCCAGGCATGGTGGCACCTGCCTATACTCCCAGCTCCTTGAGAAGCTGAGGGCTGAGGGAGGAGAATTGTTTGAGGCCAGAAAGTTGAGGCTGTAGAGAGCTATGATCACACCACTGTCGTCCACTCTGGGTGACAAAGTAAGACCCTATTTCAAAAAAACCCAAAAAATAAAAACAGAAAAAAAGCAAAAGAAACTATAAGCCAGCTAGAATTTAACAACAGGTATATCATAGTTTTTGTGTGTGTGTGTGTGTTTTTTTACCGACACATATTTTTTTCTCTTTGCATTCTCTTATGCTTACCAAAGACCAATTTATTTGCAAAATAAGTTTTAGTTTTATGATATTTGGCTTAATTATTTGCATAAAGTACAACAGTAGTGATTGGCCATATAGGTTCTAAGTTGGCTTTTCTAAATTCTTTCATAATGAATCTCAGGATTAGACTTTCAAAGTCTGTTGAGGTTGGAAAACCAAGCCAAGGATTTGCTATCAGACTGTGTGTGTTATATCTGTATGAACTGGGTAATTTCTTTCTTCCTCAGTTCCCAAATATCTTGAGGCTTCTGGACCTGTCAGAAAGTGACATTCTTTACTTACCACAAGTTCAGAAACACTGAAAAGGAACCATGTTGATAAAGTACCAGGTCAGTCTTTCCAAGGGGCTTTTCATCAGCTCAATAAAGTCAATTTGAATTCCTCAAAGCAGTCTGGACATGTCTGAAAATGTGTAATTCCAGTCAAAGCCTTGATAAAATAACCAGCATTTCTGATTGTGTTCTGTTCCAAAATAAAACATATTCTTATCTAACTTATACAAATAATTATGTTGCCATAAGATAAGAATACTCATAAACAGTTTTCAAATTCTGGAGAAATCAGGCAGAGAGAAAAGTAAATGTTTCAATTTTGCTAACAAAAGTATACTTTACCCAAGTATACTTTATGCACAGGTTTTTGCTTAAAGCTACACATAACTCAAAAGAAAAAAAAAATCTTGATGCTGTAAAACAAAACATAAAAAGAATCAGCAATGTTTCAAATAAAAAGTCATTAAAAATCATTTATGCCTGCCATTAGTTCAGTCCTATGAAATTCTCATTCTTCTTAATGCTGAGTTAGCAGTCTTCATGAATCAATTTTTTTTTTCAGAGTTCTGGAAGTTTTATTAGTTCAATTATACGATCGAAAGGTATTAGATACCTGTATTTAAGAGTGATTCTCATGATTCTTTCAATGAATTTTCTTAAAGACACAACACTTTAGAATTTGCAAAGAGATTTTAGAAGAAAAAGCATCAGGTTAAGGCAATTTACTTAATATATCAAGACATCAGATTTCTAGGAATTCTATACAATTTTGGAACACATATTAATAATAACCATAGAAATATAACTCAAAAAAGTTAAACACCATTTCTTATTTGACAATAATTACAGTATAATTTTAACATACAAAAGAAGCCTAATCTGTCTCCTTTAGACGTTCAGGGTCCCTATTTGGACTTCCAGGGGTCCTAACATGCAAAAGTCTGTGTAAGGACAAAAAAATAGAATTTAAAATTTGATATTTGATTTTGGGAAGTTTGTCAAATACCAAAGATTTAAAACACTTGATATCAAAATAAGGAATGCTTAAAACACTCAAAATAAGATCACAGGTCACTGTAAAAGAGTAATTAATTTAGCCAAAGTAATAATTCAAAATTTTCAAAAAGCAAAAACCTTTAGAGAGGAGACTCAGTTTTCCAAATAGTCAAAAGTTCTAACAAACAGTGTGAGACTTTATCCCTCTTTTTCTGTCCCCTCTCTTTTTACTCAAATGGCAAACCAAAACCTTTGCCTATCTCTCATTAATAGTATATGAAAATCTTGTTCAAAAGGGAAAACTCAACTTTACCCTTGTATCAATGTATTACTGACATGAAACCTAATTTTAGTAAAGCTTTACAAATAGATTTATCTAATCTCAATCAGCTTTGAACACATAAGATAAGATTACCATTCTCATTCTCTTTCTTTTCCCAACTTTATTTTTCTCTTTAGTTATATCAATTCTCAGTTTTTATTTCTTTAATGTAAAACAATATTTAAAAATCTTTAAACTACTTTTTATTTAACAAAAAATATACTGTCATGCCTTCTTTATAACCTTCCTTACCAAAAATACATCGTACTTTCCTTATACATTTTGCATACAGAAATGTTTCTCTTATATCTAGCTTTTTAAATTACATGTGTTAATTATAGTACTAACTCTTAGTAAATCTAACTTTCAGTAAGAAATATAGAAAGTAAGCAATTTTAATTGTTATGCATCAGATGCAGAGCCCAGGACAAAAGATAGACCTGTGAGGACAATGTCTGGAGCATCTGACCCCTCCCAGCATGGTCAAGAATCATAAATGGGCCAGAGAAGATAAGGTATAGGCACTATGGACACACATAGGTCCCTATGCCTGACCATTCCCAACTGACTAGATCCTAGAATTTAAAGCCACAAAACCAAAAGTATAAACTCATAGGCAGATCAAACAAGTATAAAAATATCACAGAAGCAACAGTTTTGTGACCTTAAAATATCTATCACAAATAGTATAAATTAGTCTGATGAATAGACCCAGGCAAAAGTATCTAAGACTCTGAAAACATTTCTATTTAATTTTGCCAATAATTCTTAAATTAGCTTTATCAAAATTTACAAAACACACATGAACTTGAAAAGTGGGAAAATTAATTTATGAGTACTCATTAATTTATGTCAATGTGGTACCATGTAGACAATATACAAACACATATATAGACATATATGTACATGTAGATACAACATATAACATACACATGTGCACAGGTATGTATCTAAAAGCCAAAGAGATCAAAAAGTTCCATGTAAAAGACAGTAGAACTTTAGACCTAAGTGGAACCTGTTCATGCTCTTGAGACTCCACAAGGAAGACAGAAGATCCCAAAATGAGGATTGTGATACCTTTCTCTGTGTTCCTCAAGAGGTCTCAGGATCATTACAAGTCCCCTCCAGATCCTTTTGTATGTTATCAAAGATAAGCACTGCAGAAGGAGGAGTAAAGTATATGGGAGAAAATTTCTCATAGGAAGCAATTTGGGTAGAATTTGAAACTTTGTAAAAAGCCAATGAAGTTTACTTTTTCTTTAGCAAAAATCAAACCCACAAGAAAGGAAGTAAATGAAAGCAGCAAAAATATAATTTTTTAAAAGAGGTTTTGATGGACTGAAAAAACTTACCAGAAACAGAATACAAAATAGAAAAAGCAGAAAGTCCTTTTAAAAAGAAAATATATCTTGAAGCTGCTTTCTGACCATAAAGCTCTTTAGAAAAAGAAAACTTCCCTCAAATTTCTTATTATCAGATTTTAGCCATTACAAATAGACAATATTTTTGGCTTTTCAGGTTTTTTTTTCGTTGTTGTTGTTGTTCTTAATCAAAAGTACCCTCCCAAGTGACTCACCAAAACAAATAGGGCTTAACCAAAATTATGACTTAACCAAGGACACACAGGTCATTTCCAAAGAGGTGCAGAGTCCTCACAAAATTTAAAACCATGCCAAAGACAGCCAAAAGAAAGGAAATGTTCACTAGCCATAAAAGGGGTACAACCCATATCTATTTCCATATACTCTAAGCTCTCAGCTTCTCAGCTGACCACCTATGAACAAAAGCCCAAAAGCCTCAGGTGTAACCACAGATAAAAGAAGACAGAAAACTCAAAGCTTGTCCATAGAAAGGAAAAGAATCGATAACAAATGGGTACCCCCAAAAGTTATGCTTCACACAAGTATCAAACTAAAAGGGACTGGTTATCTAACCAAGAATCAAACAGGGTTGATAGAGTAAAATCACAGAATTTTAACCACTAGACTACAAGGTAAAGAAGCCATCCCTGTAAATTTCACAGGGGTCCAAATCAGGCAGTTTGAACTTACAAAGAATTTTAACTTTGCTTTAGGTCAAATTTTTGCTCTTTAATTTCCTCAAAATAATTTTTAAGGCTACCTATGACACTATTATGTGTCTTTCTTTCAATCTGATGTTCCCACAAGGCAACTGTTTAAAATGAAGACCTCTGAAACCTTATTTTTTTAATTTCAGGGTTTTTCTAATTTAAAGAATTTATATTTTGTCCACAATGATTAGAATTTCTTATGGTGTGCTTATTCCAACAGCAACTCACTCCAATTAAGTTTCTTTATGGAAATCCCGGGAAGTAATTTTTCAGGTTTAAAATAAGTGTTTTCCTTTTCTGGAGAGGGCATGGAAGAGGCAGTCTCCATGAACCCAAAAAATTCACTCCCAAGTATAGGCTGGGATAGAAAATGACTCGTGTTGCCACAGACAGTTTAGGGTTGTGTTTCTGCATACCATACCTTCAGTGTTCCACAAATTTGTAGGAAGCTGCCAGTCACAGACCCATTAATCCACGACCCTAGGTGGGCCCTCCTGGGATTGTACTTTCCCCTGGATTAACCAGACAACAAATTATTGAGACAACAAAAGCCCCTTATGTGAGCTTGACATGCCTGGAACAAGAAGTGTACTGCTTAAAATCTCAGGAGTTTCCAGCCTTTTCCGACTTACCACTGGATTGTGACCCAAAAATCATGCCTCCTACATGGCAGAGATCAAGAGAAACTGTTGCCGCTAGATCATAAGTCAAGCTCTCAAAGACATAAAACAAGATGAGATGGGAACCTCAGACAGTTTTTATTTGGTGGACCTACAGGAAAGTTTATCTAAATAGATGCTGTTGTGATCGGAACTACAAAACTGACCATTCTGCACATTCTGCTAAAACAACAAGCTTACAGAGATATGAGACCTATGTTCTACCCTATGGTACTCCTCTTTGTGACAGAACAACAAACAAACAGAAACAAATACTGTTTCTGGAAGGAAAGAGATCTAACAATATGAATAACAAAAAGTATACCAGAGACACTATACCCAAGACTTGCCACCCAAATCTTTTTATCCCATTAATCAATATTTAGGAGAGAAAAAAGAGACAAACTGATTATTAGTACCCACCCAACTGGATTCTGCAAAAATAGAGCCTGAGAACCCAGCTGGTAAGAATTTATTGCCCTTCTGCCAGTTTGTCAGGCCCTGAGTTTCCTTGATTGCAGCCTCCAGAAGAGCAGAGAGACTGGTTATCCGGTTCATGATGTCAAAGCTGTAGGGAGCAAGGGAAAACTTCCCCTTTAACCTCTGAAGTTTTGCTGAAACTCAACTAACAAAAGGCAGATTCGCAGAAGAAAAAGCATGCACATTTATTAATATACATGGAAGAAATCACACAGCGATTACCATACCACACAATAAGGCACAGATAGTTATGTACCCTTTTTAAAAGAAAGGGAGTTGGGGAAGTGTGGATGATTTTATGGGAGCTAGTAAATGACTTTCAAGGGGATTCAATGAGCTGAAAAACATGTATGGCCTGGGACAAAGTCTGTTGAGCCCACCAAGCAGACAATGGTTCGTGACAAAAGTCTGCTCAGGTGTTTTGACAGACTTCATTCTTTCTGCAATATGATTTGAGTTAATGAAAACTCAGGGAAGGGATTGGGGTAATTGTTTTCTTCTTTGGTGTGTCCACATTTTAGGCAGGTAAAGAAACTTCAGAGCACAACTTGATCCTGTGGTTTGGGAGGTACAAAGGATTGAGACACAGTAGGGGAAGGTCAGAAAGACTTTGGGACATTTTCTTCAGTTCCGCATATTTGTGGGTAACAATTTCTGAGCCCTAATATATCTTCTACCAACAATCAATAAGCTGTTTTCTTATTTGTTTTTTCTATCTGAGGGCAGGAATTAAATCCTAATTATTCTTACATTCCACAAAAAACCTCCATAGACTCATATAAACAGTTGATCAAAAATTTCCACTTGAATGGAACTGGAATAGATGTAATCAAAAGAACAAAATGTTCTCCATGCCAAAGGAAACTAAGAACCATTCCAACGACCCCCATTCCTATTAATACTTAAATTACTTTTTGCCTTCACTATTTTTCATTATTTCCTCTTTTCCAGCCCCTGCTGCTTTTCCTTTTTTATTGTGTCCTAGAACAGGGCAAACTCATCAAATATCACTTTGTCTTCTAATCTCTTTATGACCCTTGCTTCTCTCCTTATCCCTTGAACTTGTCAGTCAAAAAGAATTTCCCTTTTCATCTGAAGGTTTGAGTCTAAGTTTGTTGAAATAAATTCAAAACAGACTGATTAACAGAGAAAAACATGAATACAGATGTATTAATATGCATAGGGCAAAGAAGCCACACACTCAAAGGAGAGGCCAGGTGACTGAAGGTTTATATCATTCTGAGGTAACTGAAAGACCAGTGCCTGGGACTGCTGTGGAGGGGTTGAGGGGCAACACAGGATATGGATGAAAGAGGGAAGAAAAGCATGGCAAGCAAAATTTGACATGTTATGCAAATATAATCTCTCAGGAAATTTCAGGGCTGCCCTCAGAAAGAATAGATGATAGTCTGCACTAAAAGTTTCTCTGTCAGACTTTTAAAAGTGGGAAACTTTTTGTCTCCTTTTCCTGTGAGTTAATTTTTCCTAGATCTGGATAAGAGGGGTATGGAGGGGGCATCAGAAAACCCTGTTTGCATCCACTATTTATCTCTCTATGTAGATTTCCTCCACAGATGCAAATCTCCCCTACGAAAGGACAGCATTTCAAGCTATCCTGTGGCTTATAGCCTCTCTGAATAGCCATCCCACAACATGTCAAAGTATATTCTGGGGTGAAATATTCTAGTTTACTTCAGGAGGGTGTCGAGTTGTCTCTGTGTTACTGATCAGTGGCTAATTTCTTTTTTATCAGGAATAAAGAAACACTCAATTGCCTCCTGCAATACCACTGGCATAACCTGACACTATCACATCACAATGAACAGGAGGCCCATTAATAAACATGCAGCGCTGTGAAGAATTTCACTGATCCCTCTCCAGGTCATTAAATCTATACATGTTTGATGGGCAATAAAAGAGAAATGTGGAAGGATAATGGCAGCTGGAGGAGGCTACGGCACTCCTAGGCTTCTTTAACCACAAGAAAAGACAGGAAATGATCCGTGTGTTTTTTTAAAAATATGTATATATTCTACTCATTATTACTAATTTCAAATGCCTATACATATTTCACAGGCAGCTGGTTCATAAATAAAATTCAGGTTCAGATTTTAGCATTAAATTATTTCACCTTCAAATTGGGGCATAGTATTCAGTTCGATTAAACAATTTGGAGTGGGGCTGTGCTCTAAGTAGAAATATGTTTGTCACCTTTTGTGATATACATAAATGATGTTGTCCTGTGTTGATAAGATGTTAAGCAAATTCAGATTCTAATTCCAGAAACAAGTCATCAAATCAGTAAAGATAAAATAGCCTTACAAGTTTATTCTTTAAAGCTAAAATCAGTGTAATAATTTGTACCATGACACAGGTCAGAATTCCTTCAGACCTTTTATTCCTATTTCTTACCTCATAAAGTCAAACATAAATAATATATTGTAAAATAGAATGTTTCAAATACTCAATGTTTAAAAATTAGCAAATTCTATCATACGCCTACAGTGGTGGCCAACATTGAACCAATGTAAATAAAAGTATTTCAATAACCCTTTGGCAACTGAACATTCAATGGTTTTTGTATTTTGATGGGAAAAAAAATGATTTATTTTCTCACCAGTTGCTAAGTTCATGGCTGAGACCCGTATAACAAAAGACAAATTAACAAAAGAAAAGCATACAAATTTGCTTAATGTGTTTTATATGACACAGGAGACTTTATAAGAAAATAAAGACCCAAAGAAACAGGGAAACCTGTGTATTCTTATTTCTGTTCTTTGATCTTACTAAAGAAGTCCCTAAGGCTAGTTGTAATGCTCTTTTGTGTCCCCATTTCAATTTGATCTTCCCACAGGTACCAATAGGGGTTTGTTTAGGATAAGAACTCTTTCAAATACAAAAGCTTACCGAATCAAAGGATTCATCATCTAATCATTGACAAGTGGGATCTCCAGAAGTGCACTTATTCTAAAAGTGACTTAATCAAATAATCCTTTTCATGGTAAGACATATAGATAACTTTCCAGACTTAGAACAAATTTTTACCACAGATAAAAGGGGGCATCCCTGGAATAAATGCAGAAGCAACCCCCGTGATCCAAAAGTCACTTCCAAAGGTAGTTTTAAGAAAGCAAAGATCCTCATTGCCATAGGACAAAGCAACTACGGTAGAGATAAGACAAATTCCTCTGAGAGTTGGTATGGTCTGACAGATATTCCTTGGGTTTTGTATCCTTCAAAGCTAACCACTAGATCCTGATTTCCACAAGCAGCATGCCTGGTTGGTGGAGAAGAGGGAAAATTTTCTCTCATTGGTTACAAGCCAAGCTCTCAAGACACACAATGAGACAGAAGGAGAACCTTTTCTGATTGTCTTTGTTGTGACAAACATAAAAAGATAGAGACACGGGGGGAAAGACTATCTTTGGGAGTGAAAGGATAAACAAATCAAGAATACTGGAGCAAAGTCACAAAAGTTGCTATGCTCAAAGGATTCGTTCATACAGAGATGTTTTCCCTGCTAATCTAAACTTTGAAAGGGTGAGACAAGAAGTTTTTATATCCTCCTCTGACTGAGCATGACAAACAGAGATACCAGGAAGCTGACTTTCATAAGAATCCTTATCTTGTGCTGGCTTTTGTCAGTTGTCCCAGGGTTTCACCTGCTGGCTCCAGAGCAAGTCAGGTGTCTCAGCTGTCCTTCAATGAGTGCCAGAAACTATAGGGAAAGAAAGATTCCTTTCTTCGCCCATTGATCTCTGAGGCATCTACAATGAAAGACAAATAACAAGAAAAAAAATGCAAATGTATTTAATATAAGTTTTATATGACATGAGAGCCTTCAGAAATGAAGACCAAAAGAAACAAGAAAACCAGTGTGTTTTTATGCATGGGTTTGATGAAGAGCAGACAGTCATGCTGAATTATGATTAGACAAAGGGGCTACAGTCTAATGTTAATAAGCTAGGAGGAATTTAGCAAGGCTTATTTGTACAGTTTCTTTTCTGTCTCAGTGTCTTCAGAGATAATAACATTGCTATACTGCGGGTATAGGGACGACACTTCTGGGTTGAGTCTCATGATCTCCTTCAAGAGAAGGGCTACTAAGTTTTATGACCTGCTTCAAGGAAGAGTCAGCAAAGGGAAGGTAAGAGTGACCTTCCTGCTTCTGCTGTCTCCTCAAATGGTAAGGTTTATTTTGGGGTAGACCCCCATCACTTTCCTATACTCTTCAACAATCCTAAAATGTCATGATTTGTGGTCATTTTTAATTTTGCTGAGAATGAATTTGAATCACACCTTCCTCCCGCCATGAACCTGATAGGATGAAGTGAATTCCATAGTTAGTGAATTTACCTGGCCAACAGCATCTGTTCCTTTGTTCAGGCCCAGTGTTATCTTTCTCTCCCATTTGTAGTAACTTGCACAAAATAATTTCAGAAATCAAAAAAGAAAAATAAATTTTTAAAATATTGTTGGCTTCCTTAACAATTAAGGATAGTACTTAAGCCTGAATTTACAGCCATCTCTTTGAATTTACTTATTTCTCTGGGTATCTCTCATATATACATGAGGTATATATGTTGTAAAACTTCAATTTGTTTTTCTCATGTTAATTTGGCTTTTGTTACCGGGGTCCATCCCAACTAAAAATTATGAAGAATAGAGAAAAAAAATATTTTTCTTCTATATATCTATTTAAAAGGTAAGTGCTGGTCCCAACATTCTATCTCTCTAAACCTTAAAACAAAAAAACTAGGGAAATAATGGTACCCACTGAAATAGTTGACTAGGGAGTAAAAGGTGATCATTTATGGTAGGTGTTTGTTGGCAATGCCTGGCAAATAGAAAGCTCTCAATTGATGTTACACATATAACTGACAGTTATTATCGTAAGAAGGAATTTAGTTTGAAGGACTGTATAACCAATTCTGGTATCTTGTTACATTTTTTGGCTAGAATTACCATTCTGCTTCAATTCTAAAATATAAATTTCTTCATATTGTAATGTTTTAGAAATCTAGATATAATCAGATACTCAGCATGTATATTTGATATACTGAAATATTTTTTGTTTTCCTGAAAAGTTCTTTTAAAATGTATGGTTCATCACATGGACACAGGGAGGGGAATATCACACATCAGGGGTCTGTTGAGGGGTGCAGGACTGTGGGAAGGGATAGCATTAGGAGAAATACCTAATGTAGTTGATGGGGTGATGGATCCAGCAAACCACCATGGCACATGTATAACTATGTAACAAATCTGCAAGTTCTATACATGTACCACAGAACTTAAAATATAATTTTAAAATGTATGGTTTATCTTATAATCAATAGAATCTTAAAACCAGGTATTATGTTTTATCCTATTAGTGCTGTTGAAATACTAGGGAATTCAAGAAAGTCTTGCAATATTTCACTAACCAACACAAAGTTACTGAGATTCATGAAGAGTGATCGTGTCATCAATATCACAACTCCACATTTGCTGACTAATGTTTTAAACTAAAATGTACACACTTCAAAAGACAAACTTTTAAGAAATATTAGCCTGTAGTTACATGAAAATTTCAATAAAAGCATTATTTTATAATCATTTATGAGAAAATGCCTATTTGGCACATAAACATAAGCTCATGGGTAAATGAAATCTAGTGCTCACAAGTAGAAATATTTTCCTTTAGTAAATGTTGAAATGTTTTTTAGAAGCCATCACTATTTTATGGCTGATTTATTTAATAACTGGTGAGAAACCTGAATAAATCAGTAACTTGAAAAATGAAGTACATGGACAATCAGCTAGACTGACAAAATTCAATGATCTACAGTTATTTGGAAAACCTTAAAGAAGGATACTTCTTTAAATAATCGCACCTACATGTTTTCAAAAAACAACTTCCAAGCAGTTGCTTTATTTTAAATATGCCTATAGGAAAACAAACCTGCTTCTGTTTTTTAAGAATTGTTTTGTTTATGACATGTGTTTAAACCATGTTAAAATGTTTGAAATAATTAGTGTCTCCTCCAACATGGAACAAGACAGCTAAGTCTTTGTAACTCTCAGCTTTCTTTATCTTGAATATTGTAGGGAAAAAATAATAACCCCCATGGTTCATAGTTGAAATGGACCTCTGTTATAAAAGACAAATAGAGAAGAGAAAAACAGAAGTTTATTAACATGTGCTTTTCATATACACATGAGAGATACCCAGAGAATGAGTAATTCTCAAAGAAGTGGCTTTGAATTCCTGCATCTATAGTATTTTCAACAAAGAACAATAAATTTTTAGAGAAAGACAAGATAAAGAAAACAGACTTTGAGTATCTACAAGAAGCAACCTAGGAAAAGGCAATTGAGTGCCAGATATAGGCTAGTTAGTAAAGATTGTTAATATAAATTCCTCTGGTATTATCTCCAGGCCAATGAAGGTCTAAAGCTATCTTCAATGTTTAACCTTTGTTCTACCTAGTAGGGTGGCAGGGGGAAGGGTGGGGGCCAGTGTCTTAGTCCATTTTATGTTGCTATATCAGAATACCTGAGGCTGGGTAATTTATAAAGAAAATATGTTGGCCAGACCATGCCTATAATCCCAGCA
>CAUYQU010074264.1:0-49178 GCA_963574635.1 Cheracebus regulus
CCTTCCTTCCGTCCCTCCCTCCCTCCCTTCCTCCCTTCCGTCCCTCCCTCCCTCCCTCCCTTCCTCCCTCCCTTCCCTCCCTTCCTCCCTCCCTTCCTTCCTTCCTTCCTTCCTTCCTTCCTTCCTTCCTTCCTTCCTTCCTTCTTTCCTTCCTTCCTTCCTCTCTCACTCTGTTGCCCAGGCTGGAGTGCAGTGGTGCAATCATAGCTCACTGCAGCCTCAATTTTCTAGGCTCAAGCAATCCTCCTACCTCAGCCTCCCTAGCACCTGGGACTACAGGTGCACATCACCACTCCCAGTGAATTTGATTCATTTATTTCTTTTAGAGACAAGGTCTTATTATGTTGCCCAGTTTGATCTCAAACTCTTGGGGTTATGCCTCAGACTCCCAAAGGGCTGGGATTGCAGGCATGAGCCATTGTGCCTGACCTCAAATGACATTTCTTTTAGAGATACTTCCGTTTTCAATGCTTAAAGTAATAGTAATTCTTTTCAGATGGCTTGAAATAAAAACATTCTCATTTCCCTTTAGAAAATGGCCACAGTCCAATATCGCTCAAATAATCCTACAACAACATGCTAAAGTATGCCTGGTCATTTGTTAGTCAAATGGGAAAGTAGGAAGAAGTGACGGATTGGTGACAAATTAACTCAGCCAGCTGGTCCAAGTTAGGAGCCATCTCTCCTCTCCCTGGATGAAAATGGCTGTCCAAAATTGCAGGATTTCAGGGGTAGGAATGTTTGAGGATTGCTTGCAAGTCAAAGGATTCATGTGGTGAGAGTCACAGGGGAGATGGAGACGTACAGAGAAATGAGGATGACAAATACCTGCACTGAAATATTAGTGACTCTGGGATCCTTCATCAGGTCTGAAGGGAGAAACCATGACTTAATCATGTCTCTATCTCTAGCAAGCGTGATTGCTATTTCTATGTCTCTATCTCATAGCTGGCACATATCAGCTGTTTTGTAATAGTTGATTGTATAAAAGTAGGATTTGATGTTTGTGAGTGTATCTCAGGAGCTCTGCACAATCTGGGGCTTCCTAGTGGCATAAGATTTGTCCTCCATAAGTGAAAGAAATCTTTCATTTTTTTAACTATCCCTCATTTAACTCTGATTTGATTTTTCTGAACTGGGCTCCTTGTTAACTGGGAATTTGATTCCAAAAACCTGGCTCCAAATAAGATACAGAAGATAAATTTTCTTTCTCCTAGGCTCCTAAAAGAGGAACAATTCATTCTGGGATCCAGAAACTAAGCCAATTCTTACAGATTCTAAGCAGAGCTCAGAATTAAACAAAGGGAAGTGTCTTTCAGGATTATCTTCATTGAGGGACCACACAACTGCCTCAGAAAAGCAAAAACAAATACCCGGTAAGTATGGAGTTTTGCTCATTCTTTCCGATTAATAAGGCCCCTAGGCCTTACAATAAAATCTGGGGGTTTTCACAAAGTTGGATCTCTTCTTTGTACATGAGATTGCTGGAGTATACTGGCTTAAAATTCAAAAACAGTAAGGAAAAGATAAGCAATGAGAATTAGTATTTGTCACTGAGAAACAACAAGGTAGGATATGTTTACAGCTTAGTGGCTAAAAGCAGGGTCACTGATTGCAGCCTGACTGGGTTTGTATCCTGGCCCATACCTTACTGCTACCATATGGCTTTGGGCAAGGCTATCGTGAGACTGGAATGCATTTTATCAAGAAAACTGCTTAAAATACACCTAGAATATAAGCACTTAATAAATATGAATTAATTGTACTATTATTTTAAAAAATGTTTTCTAAATCACAATTCTAATAAGGCCTGCTTAAAATTCTTCAATAGCTGTTCATTTCCCCCCTGGATAAACTGTCCTTTAGCACAGCCTTCAGAGGCATCCCAGGGTGGCCTCTGCTTACTTATCCCCTGAGACTCCTCCCAGATCAAACCCCAAGCTCCAGTTTTACTTAGAGCTCTTTGAATTGCCTTCCTCTTTTATATCTCTGTACATATTCTTCCTATGCTTGAACTATTCTTCCCACTCACTCACCTGGCTGATATCAATTTGTTCCTAAAATAGCCCAGAGATCAGCTCTTCCAGAAAGCTGGAATATGATCATCTTGGCTTCGGGACTCTTCCCATAGGCTCTTACTTTCCCGTGATCTGCCTCCTCATGTTCCTTATCATGCTCTGCTGACATACTTTCCTTCTCTTCCTCCCCCGCGGACTATGTGCTCCTTTGGGAGATGTGGCATCTTTTTTTCCAATGTATCCCCAGCCTGTTTAACAGAGCAGGTACTCTAAAAAATGCTTGGAATTTTTAAAATGGCTAAATTTTAAAAAGAAGTCTTAAAAATGAGCAGACTTAAAGATGAGGTTTTAAAATTATCCTATAAGGATCAGGAAAGGAAGAATTAAAACCCAAAAGAAAAAGAAATACAGAAAAATCTGCAATTTCCTCACTTCTCAACTCACTCCTGCTTCCTTACATTTGAAGCCTGGGATTCTTTTTTTTTTTTTTTTTTTTTTTTTCAGTTTCAAGTTCTGCTTAAGAGCATGTCAGGAGTCACAGTCTCCAGCGACTCAGGTCTTTGATGCTGTTACCTAATCCTGCTTTACTTCCTGCAAGCAACCACAGAACCAACTCTGATCCTCAACAGGAAATTCTGAGCATTCACAATTTCAGATCCTTTAAGCTGATTATGGTTCTTAGAGGTAAGAGATTCAGGGCTTTCCATAATCTGGACAATGAGAAGCCTGTCTATTTGAACTAGCTTGGCACTGGATTCATAATACCCAATTGCCTTTACGTTTTCTAAGAATGATAGTGGGCTTCAGTTAATTCTTTAAATACCCTTGTTAGTGTAAATACCATCCCATCCACATTGATTCTGAAAGTGATAGCTCAAGGTCATTCAGCAGGTCAGCGGCAGAACAGGGAGGTCAGATTCTAGTTCCAGCCAACAGGGGTTCTAGGGTCATATAACCCAAGTCAGTCTCTTTCTCCCTTTGACAATTTTTATTCTGGACACAGAGCTATGGAATTAAAATGGAGAGGGGGCAAGCTTAAGAGAAAATCATATATTGAACAATGATAAGTGGCATGAACCTGTGATAAATAACATTTATGTATTGCCTGTGAACTGGTTCTCAGTCATCTGAAAAGCACAAGCAAAAGCAAATGTTCTAAATTACCCAAGGGTATTACCCTATGTTCCTTTCTTTGGCATGAACCGCACCCTCCAAAAAAAAAAAAAACACACAGAATAAGAATTAGGAAGGAAATAAGATGTCTGAAGAGTTAGGGACTCTTTCATCATTTTCTTCTGCCATTTCTAAAGATTTTGCTTTGAGATTAATTGGGTATAAACATCTGAAACACATTTCTTGGGATATTTGATCACGGCAAGTGGGAGAGACTTCAGAATATTTCAGTTTCAAGTGGGAATAACCTCAAAGCTATTCACATTTCTCAGCAGTAGGCAAAAGAATGGTCAGGGAACATTTCAAAGTTGATGAAGTCTCTTCTAGTCTAAAGTCCAAAGAGTCTAAAGATCATATATACCTCTATAGCTCTTATATCTACTATATAATCTGTCACTTAGTAAATGCTCAACAAATTTTCTGAAAAAATCGTGAGTATATGGCTTATTCAATGAAGAAATTATGGTATCTTTTTTTTTTTTTGGAAGACAGTTTCACTCTTGTCACCCAGGCTGGAGTGCAATGGCATGATCTCAGCTCACTGGAACATCTGCCTCCTGGATTCAAGCAATTCTCTTTCCTCAGCCTCCCAAGTAGCTGGGATTACAGACACTCACAAGTACACCTGGCTAATTTTTGTATTTTTAGTAGACATGGGGTTTCACCATGTTGGCCAGTCTGGTCTCGAACTCCTGACCTCAGGTGATCTGTCCATATCAGCCTCCCAAAGTGTTGAGATTACAGGCATGAGCCACTGTGCGCAGCCAACTCATGGCCTTCTATCTTTATTTTCAACAAAAAAGTGCCTTGATTTGTATCGTTCACCAATTTCTGTGGTGTAAATCTTCTGATATGACCAATTTCAAGCTACCAATGGCTTAACAACCAACTCACAACATTTTGGAAAAGTTAACGATTGCTTTCATCACTTTCATAACCAGTAGGAATCAACTCCAGTACACCAGAGCTTGACTCTCTATATTCAAAAGCAAGTCAATACTGAGTGGTTTCAATGTATTTAGCCCTCAGAGGGAAGGCATACTCACAGTTGGCTTGGGAACAGAAATTTGGCACTGTAATAAAGCTTCATGCTTAGAAAAGCACATAGGTGATGCCCTGTGGGTACTGTCAAGGGCTGAAATTGTTTTCTGCCTCTAACCTAGTGTGAAAAATTGAAGAAGTATGTATAGACCCCTCCTCTGCGTGCTGCATCTCTTCCTCTAAGCGAAAAAGAAAGAAACCTCAGCATGCATAAACCCTCTCCAACAGGGCTGAAGTTTGCATTAACATGGGAAAAACTCAAATCCAGGTTTGAATGTGCTCGAGTCACGGTTACCAATTTAAGATCTTTGTAATGGTGGAGATTAGATCGAAGAAGGTTATTCCTAATCACTGTACTGAAATGTTTATTTGTGATACAACAGGAATATTTTTTTGTGTGTTAGCAGAAAAACTAAACTCTGTAAAATATTTTTTAAATATTTATTCTAAACCAATATGAGTGACCAAAGCCCAAGGAAAAACACAAACCCAAGAAGTCTGGTCCTGAGGTGGTTAAATTACAGATTGGTTCTATACATTTCAAGGAAGTAGGAGTTACAGGTAAAAGCATACATTGATACCTGGAAAATATACATTGGTTCAGCCTGAAAAGGTAAGATATCTTGAAGCAAGGACTTACAAGTCATAGGTGAATTCAGAGATTCTATAATCTGCAATTAAAGGAACAAAAATTTGTCTAAAAGCTTGGAGTTATAGAAAGGAATTAAGTTATGAATGCTATGTCAGAGTCAGCCGCAATATGACAGGTTTAGCCAGATTGTTTGTAAGCATGACTTAGCCCCTGCCTTCTATGGCCTTAGTCTTATTTATGATATGGCATCTTATTACCAGCTTGTTTTGTTAGCCGGATGGTATCTATTTTAACATTAATGCTGGTCAGTTGTTGTACCTAAAAAGGGAGAAAGTATAACAAGGCGCGTCAGACCCTCCCTTATACTCTCCCCGTTTTGGACTTTAGGCAGAACAGTTTGGAGTTTAAGCACTCCCAGTTTGTAAGGTTTCTCTGGGGTCCCTTTGACCAAGAAGGGAACTGCTCAGTTGGTGGGGAAGGGGGGTGGTTTAGGATTTTATTTTATTTTACATGTGTTTTGCAATAAGCATTGTTCACCAAGACAAGTAATTGTTATTTCCATTCTCCCACAATTTACATCATTCATATAGTTTTTGTTAAAAGTGTCTCCACTTCTCATGCTGCTAACTTAATAGGATTTCCTATACATGAATGCTTAGGATGAGTATCCTGTGATATGTTCCTCAGAGATACATGTTTTCAGCCCAGTGTGACTCCTTTAAGTAAATACATCCTCTTTACAATACACTCTGGACAGATTCAGAGCCGGACACACAGGATTCTGGTTATAGGTTGCAGGACTGAACCTGGGGCCCAGGTTGACCTGAAGCACATATACGTCCTTCTCCAGGTCTGCCCTGCCCTGGAGTGGGGAGCTTTGCTAGGGGGATGAGATGACAGCCATGCCAGCAGGGTTCCTCTAAGGCTCATACCTAATCTACCACTCATCAAATAAAAGGCAGGTCTCAGCCTGTTTGTCCATTTACACATTTAGTTCCACATCACTCACCTCAAGCTACTTTTTACATGTCACTTGATCCCACTCTTGTTTTTCCTACTATTAATTTTTCTAATTACCTCCTTTCTTCTTACCTGAGCTCATCCTATGAAATCATTCTACTGTGTTTTCTTCTTTTCTCCTAGGTTGGGTCCTCATAGTTTACCATAGGAGTTAGCAACATCTGAGAAGTCAAGAGGTCTACATTTGTGCCTTGGCTTCTTCACTTGCTGGCTGTGTGGCCTTGGGAAAGTAGCTTGACCTCTCTGAGCCTCAGCTTCTTAATCTGCAAAACAAGGGTGCAATGATTCCTTATCTTAGGAGTGTTGAGTCAAAAATAAGAACATACTGTACACACCAAGTACCCAGCAAATGTTTCTGTGGTAGGTACTTAAATATGTTAGCTCTTCATAATATTACTTTAGTAACATAACATTACTCTTCATAACATTACTTTTATCTTTGATATCACTATTGTCTTCAGTAGAAGTGGCCTTTCTGTGGTACAACGTTGTCTCAGGTGACTTGGATAATGCTCACAACTCCAGCCCCCGCTCAGTTCTACTTCCAGAAATCCCCATGGCCAGGGTTCTTGAACAGAGTGTTGATAAGTGCTTTATAGGTGAGGAGATGCTTATAAAACTTATGTCAAATCTGCTTCCAAGCATAGACCTGTATAACACTCTGTTCCTTGAGATATCTTGCAAGACTGTCTTGGATAAGAAAATCCTTAGTGACATTTTGATTATGCTTGCCATGTACTTTGTTATTGCTGACACAAACATATGTGTAGAAAATAGACATTTTTTTTTCTAATTTACATTTGATAATACTGACTTCTTGGCTTTTAAAATGAATAATGGCCATTGAAACAATCGTGGTAATAAAATGATTTTATTATTTGTTTTCCCTCTAAAATCAGACCCAGAGCTATGCAAGATGGCCTCTTGTACCTCCTATTGAAGGTCAGTCTTAAGTCACTTGAAAGCCCTTCTCCTTTTCACTTTCCTCCATTTGTGCTGGGGAAGTAGCCAAGCTCCTGAAATAGGACAGATGTCACCTGGATTTGTGAGATCTGGATACCCTTGAAGGTTGCAACCAAACTCATCTGTCAGGAACAGAGGCTTGAAACTACCTTCATCGTAAAAAAATGCCTTTGAGTTTTCCAAGATATGTGAAAAGAGACTCCATTTATGCGGTTATATGTAGCTCTGTGTGTCAGGGGAATAAATCATGCTTTATAGGAAATATGACAACAGGCTTTAGAGGGATCTGAGAAATCTAAAGAAGGCAGGAGACATCCAGGAATGAGGAACAAGAAGAACAAATGGGGTTTTCCAATGGGCACTTTGAAAGGCCATTGTCCAGTCACCACTATTAGGGCCTTCAGCAGTCCCTGACAGCACCATCACTGTTCCATTCACTCCATCCCCATCCTGACTCCTCCCATCCTTCCTAAACTCCTTCCCCAACTCCTGTTCCTGCTTCCCAATCACCCTGCAGTTCTATTCCTGTCTTTGACTTCAAATGGGTAGGTGGGAGGACTAAATTTGTCAAAAGGATTCCTAAAAGCTTTGCCCAGAGGTCTAAATGTGTTTTCTCTCAGGTATTTGTCTTGTGTCAGGTTGCAAGCTGCCTGTTGCCATAAGGGCTGCCTAGCGCTAGCCCAATATTGCCAGTCAAGTTGTAAGTCCTCAGCTCAACCCTTGCACAGTAAATTTGTATTGTTCTAGAAACTTAAGAAGGATAGCCTGCAAATTTAAAGGAGATTCAAGAGTTGGAAGGTCCCCAGAAGTCATTTTATCCAATGCCAAAAGCTGAAGACCATTTACAATATTCTTCACAGAGAGTTGTCTGGTCTTTGACCATATTTCTTTAGAAGAAAAAGAAATGTTTAGGAAAATGGTGAGGGAAGGAGGTGAAATTTTCATAATATAACTTTTTGTTCCTTTTGAATATCATCATATTGTATGTATCACTTATTTAAGAAAGTCAATTAAATATTTTGAAAATACCTTCAGTGTGAGGAAGCTCATTACCCCCAAAAGCAAACTGTTGCATTTCAGACAGCTGGAATTGGCAGAAAGTTGTTTCTTGAGTGGGCATGGTGGCTAACACCTGTAATCCCAGTACTTTGGGAGGTTAAGGCATGTGAATCACCTGAGGTCAGGAGTTCGAGACCAACATGACCAACATGGCGAAACTCCATCTCTATAAAAATACAAAAATTAGCCATGCATGGTTGTGGGCACCTGTAATCCCAGCTACTCAGGAGGCTGAGGCAGGAGAACTGCTTGAACATGGGAGGTGGAGATTACAGTGAGCCAAGATTGCACCATTGCACTCCAGCCTGGGTGACAAGAGTAAAACTCCATCTCAAATAAATAAATATATAAGTAAATAAATAAATAAAAGAAAGTTGTTTCTTATGCTGAGGTGAAATCAGCCTCTGTATGCTTCTTTCTACTCTTCTACTTCTCTTCTCCCCTATAGTAATAGTACAGAGCCAGCCACTCCCCTCCAATAACAAAAAATTTTCGAATATTTGAAGATAACCAATCTATCTTCCTTTAGTTATTTCTTCTTGAATGCTAGAAAGATCACCCACTTTGCTATGCCACATCTGTCAGCTAGAAGGGCTAGAGAAAACCAAAGCTAATTTTAGTGTTTGTGGAAAAAGAAGAACTTGTCCCAGGAATGAGATTCCCTTGTGCTGTCTTGCTGAATCTGGCCTCCATTGCTCACTGAAGGGTGATGCTTGGGTAGAGCCTAATTTTATTTCAAATAAGGATGTAGCTCTGTTCTTGCTTAATTTGTAGGCTTAGAGGGTTTGGAACATGGGAGTAAGGGGGGATTCTCCCTGATGATGGATACCTGAGCTTTCTAGCATCCTCAGGAAAATTTTATGAGCTTTCATAATAGATTACGACTCATGTTATTGTTGCATCTGTTTCTGTATCATAGAGGTTTTGCACAAGCTTTCATTTAGAAGTTTATAAAGTCAATAAAATCAGAGCACTGAATTTAGTCTTAGATTGGAAAGGCAATAGATGGGACTGAAGCTCTGCTCCCAATATCTTTCTTGATTTTTATATTATTTCAATAAGCATTGTCTCTCCTCCTCCTTTCATCCCAAGTTTCTATAACTGTGCTAAAATATGAAGGAAGCACCAGAATATGTGTCCTGTCCTCAAGAAGCCTATATTCATGTTACATGCACACAAAAGCAACAAAGGGAGAATCTGAAACACACTGAACTATAGACAGACAGCAGTCACTAAGGACAGCACTAAAATCATGTGGTCCTCTGTACCAGGTACATCCCTAGGTACTGTAGGGACCAGAGATTCACTAAAAAATCAGCTCATAAAAGGCAGATTGATTGGAGAAAAGACAGGCAAATTTATTTAGCATGTGTACTCGGGAGCCTTCAGAATGAAGACAGAAAGATAAAGGGGAAATGGTTCATTTTTATGCTTAGGTGAGACAAAGTATGGAGAGCTATGTAGAAATATGACTGGACAAAATGGGTATAATCAAATGCTAGTAGATTGAGCGGGGAAAACCAGCAAGGCCTTTCTGCCTAGATTCTTCTTAGCCTCTGAGCATGTACTCCTTCCTTCTGGGTTTGGGGCAGAGCCCTCTGCAATCGGGGGTCTTATGACCTACAGTCAAATAAGGTAAGTCAGATAATTTCTTTATGGACAATTTTTACACAGAAAGACAGAGGGAAAGTTAAGAGTAATATTTTTAGTTTTTGTGGCTAGATTTAGAAAAAAGAGGTTCTAGTTTCTCTGACCTATCATGGTGAAGAGGGATTCTGGTTTCTATGATTAGTCTCAGGGAAGAATGGGGCTAGGAGACAAGAGAGCAGCAGCAGGTCAAAGAAAACCTTTTGCTTCTGAGGCTGTTTCTGAGCCCTCCATTCTGGGGTATCGTTTTCTGAGCCCCAACAGTATCCTACCTAGGGCAAACTAATAGGCCTTTCCAATCCTTGAACATTATCTCCACTGCCTGTCTCCTACCATAAAGGGGCCCTACTGATCTATTAATAGATGCCTTTTGAGGTATCCGTCCAGTCTGTATACTTAAAATCCTAAGTTCTCCACCAACTGAACCCTCTCTTGGCCATAGGGACCCCAGAGAAATCTTAAAAACTTAGTTCCTGGCCATGACAGCAAGAAAGGTTGTACATACCTTGTTATACCACATCCCTTCTGGAGTTTAGGCATAACTGACCAGCATCACTGTTACAACAGAGATCAAAGACTAACAAACTGGCAATAAGATACCAAAGGATATGCAAGACTAAGATTATAGAAGACGAGGGTTAAGTGATGCCTACAGACTATCAATCTGGCTACATTGACTTCAAGTTGTATATGGGGCCTTACTCCTTTAACCAATTATAAATTAAAGCATATCTAAATTCACCTGTAACCTATAAGCATCCCTCCTTCCCACGTCAAGATATCCTGCCTTTCCAGGTGGGACTAATGTATCTGTTCCACGTATTGATGTACGTCTTTGCCTGTAACTCCTGCCTCCCTGAAAGATATAAAACCAAAATATAATCTGACTGCCTCGGGACCACTTACTCAAGGCTTCTTGGGTTTGTGTTTCTCCCTGGGCAATGACCACTCATATTGACTCAGAATAAACCCCTTTAAAATATTTTCATAGTTTTTTTTTTTTTTTATTAACAAGTTGCACCCAAATACTTTTTCCTGGTTCTCTTATGACCAAGGTTATAATCTGGGACCTTATGACAAAGATATAACTGATGAGAGAAGAAAAGTCTGCAATGATGAGGACTGAAAAGTGGGTAATGCCAGCGGAATCTAAGCCACATCTTTAAGCCTGAGATTTAGGCCAGAATATAACTCACCCATTGTAGGTGGCGAGTCCTATAACACCGGGCTTCGCCAGCCTAAGGCACTGATAATGCCCTCAACAGCATGGTAAAGGCGTGCTGGAAAGCTGGTCTTTCAGAGTATCTGCTCTCTCATCAGAATTGTTACCATGGGAGGAACTAGGTATCTAGAAAGGCATCAAGGGGATTATTGAGGCCGCCTCTGCTCTTCTGTCTCTGCTTAGACACACCTCTCATCCATCCATCACTCTGGACCAATTCGCACTGGGCAGGCACCTCCTGTTTCTTCACTCAATCCATTCACCCCCAGTTTAAGCTGGAACATGTCTAACATTTCTCACACCAACGTTGACCACTAACTAAGCAGAATGCCTCGCAGTTTTCTGCCTTTTACTCTTCCCGGTGAGTGCAGGAATCAAGTCTTTGAGGAATGGAGGGCCTACAGAATTTAGCAGAATAGCAAAGGCTGGGTGGAGAGCAGTATGCATAAAATAGTGATCAGTGGAGATTTAGCGGTTGCTTATTGTCTCTCTGCCACTGTGCTTGGCACTGGGAAATCTAATGAATAAGAAGTTTATAACTTCTTGTTGAATGGAGGAAGCAGACAACTTAACAAGCCATCATGAAATAATGTGGTAAGAATGGAGGCTATGAGAGCGTCTAGGATCAGCACCTAATCCAGCCTTGGTGAGAGGTAAGGTTGGGAAAGGGAATCAAGGAACCATCTGGGGGAGGTGACATCGCAAGGGCAGAGATGATTGTTGATCTAAAGGCATGGCAGGTGTAGGAACAGACAGGAGGTTCAGCAGCCAGCATAACTGGTTAGAAATGAATGATGATTCCTTGCATTTCAGAACGTTTTACTTATAGCTAGAAAGTTCTA
Organism: Cheracebus regulus; assembly: GCA_963574635.1. NCBI lineage: Eukaryota > Metazoa > Chordata > Mammalia > Primates > Pitheciidae > Cheracebus > Cheracebus regulus. The sequence goes on from CAUYQU010074264.1 coordinate 11,578, forward strand.
AAGGTTTAATCATCAGTGTTTATAAACTCTTTTGATGGTATTTAACGATGGTAATTAAATACCAATTAGTATTCACATTCAACCTAGGTTTACTTCAGAAAGCCTTCTGTCCTGATCTGGAAAAGAAAGCTTAAAATGTGTCAAGGTCAGGAAAAGCAATGGCCTAGTATCTGTCCCCTACTCACGAGCTCTGGTGGAAAAACAAAGGCCATCAGCAAGTGTCGACTCTGCTGGAATGTGCTGGCACAGCTCTGGGGCTCCGGGCATTTTCTCCCCACTCCCTCTTTCCTCTTTTGGTCTAGTGAGCTTGCAAACTGCCTGCATTCTTGTGAGCTGCCCCTGTCAGTTCTCATACAGGACTCCCTGCTTAACCAGGCACACACACACCATTGCTTTCATGCAGACTTCCTCCTGGAGGCCTCACCCATTCCCACTGCTCCACCCACGCATGCCGTGGGGCCCTTAGAACCATGGCAGTTCTCTGCAGACAGAAAGTCTGCAAGGGAGAAACCCTTCTCTTGCGGGAGGACCTACATGGGGGACAGGATATGAGATGTGATTGCTAGATCCTTTCCATAGGACTCAGATGGAAACACAATGGTTCATCCTCTTAAAAAAATTCTTAAACTTTTGAAAAGAAAGGACCTTCCAATCTTTGCTTCCATAGAAAGCATAAATAACATTCTTATAAGCTCAAACTAAAATTTAGTATAGATTGTTTCATTTAATCTACACAATAATCTAGTAAAGTGTTTACTATTATTATCCCTCGATTTGCCGCAATTCCTTCATCTGCAAATTGGGGATAATAGCACCTACCTCCTAGTCTTATAGGAATCAACAAACTAATAGTAAATACATTGAAACTACACCTAGTACATAGTAAGCAGTCAGAAAATGTCAATATGTGTTTTTGTGAGGAATATGGGGTACAGCGAGGCCAATAATTTGGCCACGATCACACAGCTTGTAAAATGAGGCCAAGATTCAAACCCAGGTAGTCTAGCCCTAGAGCCTTCTCTCCTAATGGCAGCATTATTTGCTGTGCTGCTCTGCCGCACAAAAGAATTAAAGAGTAACAGGAAACCGGTGACTTTGGGTGGATGGAGAGAAGCTGGAGAATCCTCTGAGTTTGTATAAATGAGTGGTTCTCAAAATGTGCTCCCCTAGCAGCATCCTCCCCATTTCCCTAGGAGCTTATTATAAATGCAACTTCTCAGGCTCCATCCCAGATCTACTGAATCTCCGACTCTGGGGTGAGACCCAGGATACTATGTGGTTTTTTTTCTTTGAGATAGAGTCTCACTCTGTCGCCAGGCTGAAGTGCAGTGGCGAGATCTCAGCTCACTGCAACCTCCACCTCCTGGGTTCAAGCGATTCTCCTGCCTCAGCCACTTAAGTAGCTGGGACTACAGGTGTGCACCACCAACCCCGGCTAATTTTTGTATTTTTAGTAGAGACGGGGTTTCACCATGTTGGCCAGGATAGTCTCGATCTCCTAACTTCAGGTGATCTGCCATCCTCAGCCTCCCAAAGTGCTGAGATTACAGGCATGAGCCACCTCGCCCCGCCACAGGATATTATGTTTTAAAGAGTTCTCCAGGTGATTTAGAGGCACACTGATATCCCAGAAGCACTGGAGTAGACTTGTTATCTCATATCTACTATACACCCAGCCTTCACAGCTGCACATGGCTCTCAAGTTGCTTCCACTGTATTATAATGTTCTTCAACACATCTCTCACCCAAGTTGGTGACAGTGGTTTTGAAAGGGCTTGGTACAGGGCAATCTTGCAGCAGTGGGATGCAAATGTGAATTATTAGCAACGTGGGCCATCAGGAAATGTGAATTAACGTTTGGCCTCATGGCCACATCATATGGAGGCCTCAGTTTTCTGAGACATTAAGTCACAGATGGAGAAAACACATTTGGTACCTGGGTTTTAGGGGTGGTTTTTTATTTTTGTCCCCAAATTCACTTGAAATATAATTTCAGGGCCAGAGAAGCTAAAAGGAAAGTGACCAAACAAATCCTGCCCCCAGAGAGTGTCTTTGTGGTTGTGGGGCTGGGCAGAGGTTCAGCCAAGGCCACTGCAGCTTTACAAACTGGGAGAGGTGAGGTGAGATAGCTACAATGTCAGAGAACAATTCTGAGTTTTATAAAGACACAACAGTAACACAATTTCCTCAAGCTCAAGGAAGGGGACGGGTTGGCCCATGAAAGCTGCTAAACAACTTCCTTTAGCAACTTGATATTCCATGCTGCTTCCGCCAGACTCAGCCTGCGGCTGCAACCTTCACAGGGCTGTGAGGGGTATCACTGTTATTACTTAATACTGCCATGTACTGAGTACAGCCCCTGTGCCAGGCACTATCCACTGTGCATGTGCTCATTATTTTAACAGAACTTGGAGTAGGTATCATTTTCATCCTTCTATTACAGATGGATTTAAGGAAATTAAAGCACATAAAAGTTAAGTAATTCGCCAAAAAAACAACAGCTACCAAGTGGTGGAGCTGGTTGGAACCCAGGTATCATTTGGATAATCCGTCTGTACCATGTAATTCTGCCTCTTCAGCAGTTTTGCCCACTGCAGGAGAGAAGGAAGTGAGGGAGAGTGGGGAGGAGAATGGGGTGAGAAACACAAGCCTCTCTGTTTATCCTGGGGCTAGAGTGACTCTCCAACACTGCCTCAGCCAAACACTGCCACATCAGTCTCCTGGACTGGAGTTTGACACTTTCGCCTTACTCATCAGTCAGGTGACAATGACACATGCAGGCCTTTGCCAGGGAACATCCTGAGACAGGTATCAAAGTCTAGCCCTCCAGCACTGTGTTACATCAACCCTGACTGAGACCAGAACTCAAGCAGGCACCCAGTTCTTGCAGAGCTGCCCTGGCTTCAGGGAGTCTGGCTCAAGTCTCAGCTACCTGTCTCCTCAATAGGAAATTGTCACCAACTGCATTCTGGCTGGAGGGAGGGGCATTTCTTTTCATGAGTGCCATTTCAGCTGAGGAGGCTGGGTTGACAGGTATAACCAGGTTTTTTCCCCCTGCCTGCCCTTTCCTAGCAGGTAATTAGAGTCTCCTTACCGAGTCTTTCCTTCTGGGTATTTTACAAAGTTTGGGATAGGGACCTTTCTGGTTTTCTCTGGGTAAAGGAAATTAAAAGCCAACAGGCCTCTCTCTCCTTGAGAAATTGCAGGCATGTGCCAAGGTTCTCAGAAAATTGCCAGCTCGCCTCTCCTGATAAATGACCTCTCCTGACAAGTAGCCGATAGGCTTTCAAAAGAGCACCAACTAATAGCAAATGTTCTCTTTTTATGGAACACCAGGTGTACACAGGTGAGAGCAGATCTCCTTCCTTCTGCAGATGTGGGGCTATGGAAAGCAAGTGAGTACTCCCATTTTACAGAACAGGAAAATTGAATTATCCTTTCACAGAGGGGCTGATTCATTTACACATCTCTGGTAATGTCTGAAGAAATTGGTAGCTCAAGATGGGCACAGGACCCAGACCCATGATCCCTGTGAATGCTTTCTGAACAATGGCAATACCAACCACGGATCAACTACATCACTGGGCACTGCTCAGATGTGCAACTCCTGGCCTCTGAGCAATATGTGCTTTGTTTTCTACTTTGAGGCCAATTTTAAACCTTAATGTGTGGAGCAAAAATTTTTTTCCCTATTGGACAATCTTTTAAAAAACTGGTAAAAATACAAGGGGCCCTTGCTATCTGGACCAGGATCTGAGGAACGGCTCCTTCCCTAGGAGAGGACTCTGGAACAAACTGTGCCTTTTATCAGGCTGACACAGCCCCTGTAAAGCTCCTAGTGAGGACGTAAAGAGCAGGTTAAGACAGCCTGTAGGGCTCCTAAGAGTCTGTGGGCTTTCCAATGTGATTGTGTCTCTCTAGGGGCCTTCATCCTCCCACTTAAACCATTCTGATCAGTTAGCTTAAAATCCACCTGTTCTGAAACACTTTCTCCCCTAATTTCTCAGTGAAGTCTTCCTCAGTCCCCAGTTCTAGGGAAGCGCTACCTTGCCTTTAAATTTTGGGAGCTTTATTGTCAGCTGGTATTAAAGAGCTTCTGTTTGAGAAGCAGGCTGTCACTTCTGTTTAGGTCAGGCTTTTCTTCACAGCAGGTTGTGAGCCAAAAATTCCTGAGCCTATGCTGGAGGAACCCCAGATTACCCCTGACACTGCTGCTGTATTTGTTCCAGCAAATCTTTACTGAGAACCCTTTTATAAGTCAAACTTGATGCAGACCCAGAAGATACACTAGTGATTCAAACAATTATTCCTGCCCTCACAGTGCCTACATTCTAGGAAATATAAATAAATTAATTTTAATATGTGTAATAGGAAGAGATTATTGCTGTGGAGAAAAGCAAGGCTGGGATGAAGTAGCTAAGGAGACTGACTGATGGTGGGGCCTGAGGGGATCCAAATCAGGTGTGGGTCACTGGGTAGGATTATCTTTTGACCTGAATTATCACTGCTCTCCTGGCCCCTAGTCCCTATGCTTTTACCAGGAGTGCCCCCTTTTCTTTATTAAATAAGAGATGGGGTCTCACTATGTTGCCCAGACTGGTCTCAAACTCCTGGCCTCCAGCCATTTTCCTGCCTTGGCCTCCAAAAGTGCTGCTTCAAAGCATGAGCCACTGTGCTTGGCCCCAAGAATACCTCTTAATGCCTGCCTCTCTTCCTCTGACTCTTCTGTTCCTCTCACTTTCTCAACCACCAAAAATTGTGCCTTCTCCTCTATCCACCAAATTCTCCTGATCTTTAAGGACCAGCTCAAGCTACAGCCTTTGCCCCACTCCTCTGACTGCTCCCTTCTCTGAGCTCCATGAAGAGCATTAAGCCACACACATGATATTTGATCTTGTCTTTCATTGTTTTCTAAGTGCTTCTTCCATATCTTTCTCAACTGATTAAAAGCTGTGACAAATGGAGGCTGAGATCCCAGCATATGGCTTTGAATACAGGAGGTGTTTGGTAATCATACCAGGTGGCCTCAGTCAGCTCTCAGTGTAATTTGGTAAGAGCTGACTCATTCCGTTTTAGGAAGCTACACCTTTTTTCTACTCAAGCCCTGAACCACTCCTCCAATATCTCTCAGCAGAAACTTTACTGCATCCATCTGAGATGAATTTGCTCAACTTGCCTTCTCAAGATTGCAAAATCAAATCTCTATCTTCACCATCTTCCTCCTGTTTAAGAGAGAATCATTACTAATTCTTGCCCAGGACTAACTACTTTATTTACACTTTCCCACCATTGCTACTCATATGCTCTGGGATCTTATTCTCTTTATTATCCAGAAATTCTTATTCATCTCTTAGGGTGCTGGCTCCCTCCTAGTATCCAAGTGAGTTGAAATCTTTCTCATTTAAAATAAGAAAAAGTCTTGATATTTCTTCCTCAGTGGTTTGGCTACTAACAAATTACTATAAAAGGAAAGGTAAATGAATTAAAACCTGGAATCTTGAACCAAATTGCCTATAGTTTAATTACCAGTTCTGTTGTTGCTATGTGGCTTTGGGAAGTTTACTTAACCAGCCTATGCCTCAGTTTCCTCATCTGTAAAATGGGGATAATAACAACTATTTCATAGGGTAGTGATGAGGATGGAATTAATTTTCATAAACTACTTAAAACAGTGCTTCACATACTATAAGTGCTATGTGTTTAATATTTGACATAAATAATTACTAAGCCTTAGCTGTTATTCTTTCTTTTTTTCCCTTGGTCCTATTTCTTTCTTCCCAAAGCTACCATCCAATCTTCTGTTTCCTTTCTTCACCAACTTTTTCAAAAGGACAACCTACAATGCAAACTCTCCACTAACTGCTTCCATTTTCTCATGTCCCTTTCACTCCTCAACCCACTAGAATATTGACAGTTACCAATGGCCTCTTAAGCTTCTAATCCAAAATTTCATTTCCTTTCATTTGACATCAGTATCCAACTTGGAATTTCTTCCTTTGCTTTTCTTGCCAGTTTAGCTTCTCCTCAGCCAACTCCTTTCCTTTCCCAAGAGACTCCATCCCAAGGGCTCTCTTGAGTTTGTTCTTATACTGCACCCTCTTCCATTGGTGTTATACACACTCCTGTCTTCAATTACTGCCTACATTCCATTGATTCTCACACCTACTGACATTTTTTCCCTGAGCCCCAGCCCCTAAATTTGACCAGTTATACAGATTGATGCCATATCAGATACTCTTCTTTTAGATAAGGGTACATCTATCTTCTAGGTTCTAAATCTAGAAGATTTAGAACAAATACATCTTCTTCCTGTCACATATTGCTTCAAATTTCTATTTTGGCACCCAGTCACAAACACCAGAAATCTTAGGGCCTTTGTGGTCCTGCATCTGGATGTCCCTTTGCATTTCACATATCAGTTTTCACATCCCTTAACTCATTTACTCCTCACAGTGACCCTAAGAGCATTCATTATTTGATTAAGTGATTTTGTAAGGTTTAATTTGAATGAATTTTTTTGTTCCCAGACTAACAAAGTAAACACATTTTCCAATTCTTTTAAGAAAGAGTGAAATAATTCCTGTTTGCAGTGGAAGAAAATAAAGCTTACAGAGGTTAAACAAATTTTTCTAAGAAGTTGTAAGGGATAAATGAAATAGTACATGTTGTGAAACTTCAGATACCTTAAAACATCATGTAAATGCAAAGTTTTCTTGATTATTAACATAATGCTAAATTATTGGTGATACAGCTAATTTGGTAAATGTCATAAGAAAAGTATTAAGTGTACAGAAATACAGAGGTGAGGAAAATCAGTTTAGTTAGGGATGATAAGGATCTTGGAAGAAGAGCAGGATTTTAATAGATGGAGAGCGTGATGGAGGACCAGCTTCTCCATGTTTCATTCTGGTGTACCACCTTTATATCTGTCTTAATACAAAGCTGACTTGAATGATCTTTTCTTAGCACTTCTAGGTAATGGCTGGAGGTTTCCTCTAAATGCAACAGACAAATGCAGGGCACCTTTTATAAGAATATTAGGACACTAACTCAAAGATTGCCTTCTTCTGAGGGAGTAAAAAACCATCCAAGCTGCCTGCAGCTCATATCATACCATCCTCCATGTGGACAAGGAACTCATGGGAACAAGGAACACAGGGAACAAGAGAGTGTGCAGGACAATGAACTGCAGAAGCTTAACTGACACATGGACTTAGCCAAAGCAAGTGTTCCCAAATCATGAAACCAGACCAAAAACAAATCCTCTAAAGGACAGCGTGATAACAGTTAGCTCAGGCTTATGTCTCTGGAGTGTGCATTTGGGAATCACCTTGCATACTGAGGCCTGTGTAATGCAAAACGGGTCATATAGAAATCTGGGGGTTATTTGGCTGTAAGTCCATCGATAGTAACTGAAAAGCTAGCTTTGAGGAGATAACTTTTATCCTATTAATGTTAGATCACTTTATTGCTCATAAATTCAAGTTGAGATTTAGTGACATTGGACTAACACGGGCTCTTGCAAACTTATTGAGTTACTGCAAACCAAGGTATTATCTAACTTGAGGAAGAAGATGGTAGCTCAGACAACCTCTCCACTTTGCAGCAGCTATTACCTACATCCAAAAGATCGTCCATTCTTCTAAAGTTTGGTCCTAAAGAGCTACTCCATTACTATCACAATAATGTTCATGTTATGTACAGTTTTAATTCAGACTGTTGCAAAGAGAAGCAAGATGGAGGAAATAATTCTCTATCAAAATCAAATTGAAGAGTGCCCAAGTTATATTTCAGTTTGATGACCTTTAAAATGACCTGATACAAAGTCTAGCAGTTGCCAACCTGATTGGGCTTGAATGGGATGCACTCAGAGACTCAGTCCTTGCCTCTCCAGCTTCCCCAAGTGCCTGAGAAAAAGAGTTGTGTTTAGAAAGATGGAGAAGAAGAGGAATAGCATGCAGGGGACATAATGTGAGCAGAGAATCAAAGGTCAGGATGTGCATGATACACTAGGGAGACTGAGTGGATGGTTAAATTGGCTTAATGTCCATCAGCATGGAAAGAAATTAGGGAAGAATAAGTTGGCCAGAAATTGATATCAAAATGACCAGCAAGCTTTTCCAAGCATGATTTTCTGCAAAGATAAAGATAATGATAATGATAATATCATGCCCAGCACTTACAAAAGCCATCTTTCAAGGGTCTCAAAGCATGTTAAAATGCTGCATTATTCATCTTCTCAATAATTCTGTGAGGCAGGTACAGGGAAGTATCATTATCTCCATTATATAGGTGGTAAAACCAAGACAGAGGCAGTAAGAATCTTATTTCCACATCCCTGTAGTGAGCCAGCTGGTGTTCTTGGTCTAAAGTGCAGTCACTCCATTTAGGCTACTTTTTCTAAGGCCAGTTTTCCATGTTAATGTGTAGAAAAGGTCCCAATTTCCATCCTATGTAACTCTATAGATGTTTATCTCTTCAAGCCATTAAAAGCGACTGAATTTAAAGCCATATCTTCACTTTGTCCCTTGGTAAGGCAAACGGGTTGTATATTATCTTTTGATGTTAAAGGTATCACTTACTGATGCCTAAAATGCAATCTTTGTGTCTAAAGGTAATGGAGTTAAACGACATTCAGGGTATTAGAGTGCATTTCTAGACTTATATAGGTTGATTCCATTAATCTATCAAAGTTGTTTACCTTTGAATTTCACGAATCTCTTTCTTAGTGCTGTTTCTGCCTCATCCTCCAACCCCAACACCAATAAGGCATGATACATAATTTCAGACACCAATGACCAAATCTAGTGAAGGTAACAGAAAGGCCCACAAACCTCAACTAAAGCTACTTCTTGCCTTTGATTCTCCACAGCCCACTGTTAGCAGACTGGATCTCCTGCCCAAGCACTTATTAGAGACCATTTTACTTATTCTGAGGGCAGATGTGAGGGTTAACTAATGTTTTTCCTATGTCCAGAGCTGGGTTGAATGGCAGGCCAAACATTGACCCCTTCAGGGTCAGTTGAGCTTGCCAAGAGATTCCTGGTCATGTCGCACCTCTTCGTGCTTTGCAAGGCCAATTGATATTCCTTCCATTGATTGTATGGAGATTTCTATTCAGGTTCATTCACGTTAAGTCAACAAGACGTATAATGTCATGATTGGCCATGGCTTGTACTTTACTTCCTAGTTGTCCCTGAACCAAATTATCTGTGCCTAACATCAATAGGGCATCATAACATAGCAGAAAGACTGTGAACTCTGGAGTCCTGCAGACCTCAGTTTCCAGTTCTGCTGGGCCTACTGGCTATGTAACCATGAACTCAGAACTATACTGGTAAACGCTTTGAGACTCAATCTAAAGTCTTTAGTCTTTGCTTAGTCTTTCTCTGCAGTGGCTGGCAGAGTCCTAGACACAAGGTACATGCTCAGTTAGTGCTTGTTAACTTGATTTGACTGAACCTGCCTATAGGACACAGCAGCAAGTTTAAAGCTTCTCTTTCTAAGCTAAGATTATGTGTGTATATATATAATTATCTATATAATCTAGTTTTAATTCAGGAATAAATCACTAAGACTCTAATTATATTATGTATTTACATAATCTAGTTTTAATTCATATAAAATACATATATAAGAACTTTACATTTGTAAAAGAAAAACATTACTGTTACACACTGACACCACATAGAGTAATATTGTTACATAATTCTCATTACAATAGGGTGTTGTTACCTATTACACTATGTAAAGTAATACCCTAAAAATCCATGAGCATGGGAATTATATGTGACTGGATATGAGTCTGAAGACCTGACTGCCACTATCAGAATAATGTTTTAGACACTATCAGAATAATCTTACAGAATCCTTTTGACCTTTTTAAACTCTAGATTTCTTTGTTTATGCAATGTGGTTATATATAATTTTTTAGCCATGATCAGAATAATCTTACAGAATCCTTTTGACCTTTTTAAACTCTAGATTTCTTTGTTTATGCAATGTGGTTATATTTAATCTACCTGGCTCATTTGATAGTATAAAGGATCAAATGAGACAATGAGATCTGAAAATGTAGATACTGCATTTTCTCCATACCCAGTAATCAATCTTGCAAGTCCACTTTCAAAATCCCAGGTCACAGAGACCATGTTTAGAGAGAGGAGAGTGATGGGAAGGAGGTTGCACTGCTCTGGCGAATACAAAAAAATTAGCTGGGTGTGGGGGTAGGCGCCTGTAGTCCCAGCTACTCAGGAGGCTAAGGCAGGAGAATCGCTTGAACCTAGTAGGCAGAGGTTGCAGTGAGCCAAGGTCATGCCACTGCACTACAGCATGAGCGATAGAGTGAGATTCCATCTCAAAAAAAATGAAAAAAGCAAACTTGTTTTCAAGGAATATTGTACAAGGGAGATGACCCCTTAGTAGAGGTCAGGGAGGAATAGTTCACAAGACAGACAATGGAAGAGTACAGATTTTTTTTTCTTCCTGAGACAAGGTCTCACTCTGTCACCCAGGCTCCAGGATTATAGTGGCACAATCACAGCTTGCTACAGCCTTGGCCTCCCAGGCTCCAGTGATCCTCTCACCTCAGCCCACCCTTCCCTCCCCGCACCCAACTGGGTACCTGGGACTACAGGTGTATGCCACCATGCCTGGCCAGCTTTTTTTGTAGTGGCAGGGTTTTGCCATGTTACCCAGGCTGATCTTGAACTCCTGGATTCAAGTGATCCTCCTACCCCAGCCTTTCAAAGTGCTGGGATTACAGGTATCAGCCCAGCCTACAGATCTTTATTAGTTAATCATATCAGAATCAAGATTAATTCAAAAACATTAGAAGATATGTTTGAATAAATACTGAAAAATTACTCTGATCATCTGATGAGATGCATGAGGCCTCATTTTCTACAGAGTTAAACAACAGATCTCTCAGAAAAATGGAGTTCCTTGTCTGCTTTGGGGATGGCTTGGATCTCATTCTCATGCTTTCTCAGATGTGAAGTTTCTCATGTTCTGATTTTAAGAATCCTTAAGGAGATAATGATCAAAGTTGCAATGAGACATAAAGAAGAAATAAAATTATAGAGAGAACTTTGGAAAATAAGAGAAATAGCTGGACAACTTCAAGGGAATTTGTAACAGAAGAAGGATTGCAGCTCATGATGTGGATTCAAGAAATTAGCTATATACAGTATTCACTTTGCAGCTATTATCTTATTAATTACTATACTATAAAAGTAGTCTAATGATTATAAAAAGCTAACATTTAGATGTATGTGAAATTTCTGATAAATGTTTTATCAAATTTAAACCTTCCTTTATAGTGTCTAATTATAATATGGCCCAAAGCTAAGTCTGATAATATTGAATACTGAATGGATGAAGACTTATCCTTGACCTTCTTCCATCACCCCTTATCGTCCTTTACTCCACTGCATCTTTGGGCACCATACAAGACCTGGCTTTCTTGGTGAGTACCCCATGGTCCAAACCTCTCCCTTCACAATATACTTCATTAGCACTTGGGTTCTGGATCCACCTACTCAATGATCCTGCTCTCCACGGAGGAAGAGAACTAATGAATGAACTGCATAAAAGTCCCATTAAGGAAGAAAATAGAACTAGTCAAGAAATAGAGAAGAATTTAGAGGGCTAGGAAGAGAACAAGAAAAGCCAAAGAAGGGGTGAGATTCAAAAAGGAGATGGTGACTTAGTAGACCAAATGGTGAAGAGTAATGTTGAACAATTGAGGAGTTAGGTTTATTAATTAGAAATGTTGAGCTAAGAAGAATGAGAGGAGAAAAGGCAGAATGCAATACATAGAGAAAAAAAGGCAGCTAGCAAAGGAAAAGAGACAGGATTATAATAATAATAATGATGATCATGACAGCTAATGTTTATTGGGGAGGTTAATTGTGTATCTAGTATTTCACTGAACACTTGGCATGCAGGTATATTATTATCCCCACCTTGAAGTTGAGCAAATCACAACACAGACTGAATAGTAATTTACACAAGTTAATGTACAACATTACATTACTGATAAACTGATAATCTGGAACTGACAAAGCTCAAATTCTAATTCAGGTTTGTGCAACACTCTTGACTACTAGGTTTTTGTGCCTCTCATTCGTTTTAGAAGTTTATTTGAGTCAGAGGAAAAAATAGTTTTATCTTTATCTTATAAGGAAAATGAAGTTAGGGTGACATTTTAAAATTAAGACAGGAAAGATAAAATAATACATGTAAGCAGATGGGAAGAGAGCAGTAGAGATGGAGGTTGAAGATACAAAACAACTAGTTCTAATTCATGGGAACTTGGAACTGATGAGATAAAATTTCCCAAGGAAACAAAAGGGCTCTGATTACAAATATAGTTAGGTAAGTTAACTTGAGACATAAGAAAAGAAAGAAAATAATCACTGTATTTGATGACTAGGAAATAATCTTTTTTGAAATGGCTTTATAACTTAGCTTTCACAGAGGAAGTCAGTTGTTAACAAATATTCGGTTATCCCTTTTATGAGTTATGCATCCTGTCAGGCAGAGTCAACAAAAGCATTGCTTATCATTTCTAATTATTTTCTAGAAACTGATTAAATAATAAAAAACAATTTATCTGTCACTACTTTATTATGTAAAATATCATGCTGCTCCTTTCATCTGAGAAATTATATCCTTCTGTCATCTCTGAATAGTTAGGGCACGTAAATTGGAACTCATTTGATTTCAAAGGTCAGAAGCCCAACTCAAACTGGCTTAGGCAAAAGAAGATTGTCTTGTCTTACAAAGCCAAACCCCAGAAAGGACAGGGTATGAAAACTGGTGATAGTCAGAAACAAATAAAAATCTACTACCTAAGTATAGTCACTTCTTTCACAGATGGGACAAGTGAAACACAAAGGCGTTAGAAAATTGACTCATATCTTTGTGAGTCAGAAGCGATAGTAGATCTAGATCCTTTCACCAATCTCCATGCTAAGCTATTCTAACTGTCATGTTAAAAATGGGAGTTGGTTTTAGTTGCAATTAGTTCTCCAATCTTATTGTTCATAAACAAATAGCAGTATGTGATAGGAGTTCAAATTTCTGGGTACATCCTCAAGAGTATGTCTGGGTATTTCTGGGTACATCCTCAGGCATATCTCTGGTAATTTCTGGATTTATCCTCAAGAATCAGCTTCCATCTACTTCACATAAAATACTAGGGAAATACTCATAATAAATTTATCTTGGCCAGCAAGACTCTGCTTGCTACACTCCTGTCTTCATATGGATTATTCACGGTGATCTCAGTGAGAACCCCGCCTGCAGAGTCACAATGAGTGAGCTGAGGAATAGGAAACTTCAGCTCCGCCTGGTCTGCTGACACAGCTTTTGTGCTATCATTTCATCTTTCACGGTTGATTTAAAGTGAGGACTTGCTTCCTGTCCAGCCCTAAGGAATAATATAGACATTTAGACATTCTAAAATATAGACATCATATGGTCAATTTGTATCTCTCAGCTTTAAGTATTCTAAAGGTATTGTCATAGCCCACACAGGTTAAGGATGTTTTTCTTCTCATTAATGAAAGGAGTTTGCAAAAGTAAAGCAGAATGTAAGGACTATCATTATAAGCAGAGTTTTGGAAATGTGTATACAAGGAATGAAGGAAATATAGACTTAAAAGAATCATAGTTATGTCTAATTTATTATGTGCAGATCTTAGTCAGGGACACTGAAAAGATTAGATGATTGAGAAAAACTCATAAAAGGGAACTTTACTATTAATCTCCAGATTAATAGAATACAACATGCCAAACCTATTCTTCAACCACCTGAACTGCTTTAAAAGACTAAAAATAGTCCTAATGGATGTTTTTCAAGCATTCTGTGTTCTCTTCTACTCCATTGATTCAGATTCAGATTCAACTGATTCTGAACATTTAGTGAACGTCCAGATTCAACATTTACTAAATGGCTTATTTGTACTGGGCACTTTGCTAGATGCTACTATTACCTCATTTGATTCTCACTTCAACTCCAGAAAAGTCTCATTATTCTAATTTTGAAACTGACATTGCAAAATTGTAACTAAGACAGTGAAAGAGACCTGACCTTATCAAGTTCATCTAGCTTCTAACCTCCAAGCTGTCCTTGCTCATTCCTTGGCGTAGGCTGAACTAACTTTGGGAAGAACTTACAATTTGAAACAAAGTTGGTAACAGTCCTTTCTCAGAACAAACCCTCTTCTTGCCTGAGGGCTTTTGCAGGACTAACAAATTAGTGAAAAGATTAGAAATTATGGTTTAGGAGTCATGCAGCTGGAGACTACAAGATTCTGACCCTTCCCAAATCTACTACCTAAGTATAGTCACTTCTTTCACAGATGGGAAAAGTGAAACACAAAGGCGTTAGAGAATTGACTCATATCTTTGTGAGTCAGAAGTGATAGTAGACCTAGATCCTTTCACCAATCTCCATGCTAAGCTATTCTAACTGTCATGTTAAAAACTGGAGTGCATAAAAGGACAAACACTGTGCAATTGTACTGCCTGGGGATAAAAATCACTACTGTAAAGCTTAAGACCAATGCTTGAGATATTTTGCCAACCCTGCACTTGATGATAAACTGGCTACATCCAGTGCACCACCCAGATGGATAAACTGTCTCTTCTGATTTTAGGGACCCCAACCAGGAACTAACTCTGCAAGAAGACAGATTTGACTCCTTATGTTCTGACCCGACCAATTAGCACTTCTGGCTTACTGGCTTCCTCTGACCCACCAACATGTCCTTAAAAACTCTGATCCCTGAATGCTCAGGAGGACTGATTTGAGTAATAGTAAAACTCTAGGTCTCCTGCACAGTCAGTTCTGTGTGAATTACTCTTTCTCTATTGCAATTCCCCGTCATTATAAATTGGCTCTGTCTAGGCAGCAGGCAAGGTGAACCTATTAGGGGATGACAATTTTACAGAGTCTTAAAGAAATTAAGAACCTTTTTACAAAGTCTTAAAAAAATGAAGGACCTTATGTAAGGTCACATAAGTGGTGAATGGGATTCTGGAGTTCTGGCATTCCAGTTCAGGTCTTTTCTAATATCATACTTTGTATCTCTTCCACTGACATGCATTGTCTTCATTCAGATACTAAAGAGCAGTGGGGGAAAAATACTTTGTTACTTTTAGTTTTATGATCAAAAGTTAAGTAGTCTGCATAGAAATAATAGATAATAAAGCAATCCATTATATCAGTAGTCATGAGGCATGACATAAAACCATCTGTTCTTTCCCATGTCAATGTATGTGTGTGCATGTGATTCTGTAGTGTAAGTTTTCTGTGTTGCAGAAAGGAGTGAAAGCTGAAATGCAGCAAGTTTGAATTGCAGGGTGTATAGGTATGGACTATCTTCCTGTCCCCAGAATTTTATTTATGCATCAAAAGTCCTAGGTAGTATGTGTTTGAAGACAGCTGTGTCTTGGAAGAAGCTCCAACACACACAGACAGTATCAGAGGACCATGTAGCCATGTGGGGCCTAAAGATAAGTGTTCTTTCTACACAGCTTGTCCTAATCAATATGCTATTTGCCAACTTCACATGAAATGTCCTTTGGCAAATACAAAATTATTTTAGGGAAATGTTGGATAGACACATGTTGATATTTTTAACTTTAAAATAGAAGTATCAAGTGAATTATTAAACAGCAAAAATCAACTAGCCTTAAACACATATCCCTAATAATAAAGTTAATTTCATCTTTGTGTATTCTCTTCCTTAGGACATCACTGTCATTAGAGTATGCCACTTTAACTCCCATGGTCTTATAAATGACAGTTTGTAAGAGTTGGAGTGCCTGATCTTACAGTTTATTTTGTGAGACTGTGGCCCTCAGCAGTATAACTGTATGGTGTTTGTCCTTTTATGCATTTCCCTGATGGTGCTTGGATGTTTAAACAAACATACAGAGAATAATGCAAATACGCTAAGGAGGAATCATTTCTCTTCATCCCCGGCTCTCACTAGTCATTTCTGGTGCAAAAGGAAGAACCCAGGGACTCCTTCCTGATAATGTATTTTCAGTGTCTTAAGCAACTGCAACAGGAAGGCATGAGACTAAGCCCTCTTTCCCATAATGTGTTATTTTTATCACTCCATTGCTCCTATCATAATTCAGTTCTTAGCTTTTTACATTTTTTAATGAATTTCTCTTTAAAAAAAAAATAGGCCAAGTGCAGTTGCTCACATCTGCAATTCCAATACTTTGGGAGGCCAAGGTGGATGGATCACGAGGTCAGGAGTTTGAGACCAGCCTGACCAACATGGTGAAACCCCGTCCCTACTAAAAATACAAAAATTAGCCAAGCGAGGTGGCATGTGCTTGTAATCTCAGCTACTCAGGAGTCTGAGGCAGGAGAATCCCTTGAACCTGGGAGGCGGAGGTTGCAGTGAGTCGAGATCACGCCACTGAACTCCAGCCTGGGCAAAAGAGAGAGACTGTCTCAAAAAATAAAATAAAAAATAAATACAAATAAAATAAATAAAGGTTACATAAAAAACTATGTATCTATTGCTGCCTGCAAAAGCAACACAAAACAAAAAAGACATAGTAGTATCTCTTTCACCGTTCATTAGACTTCCTTGTACTGTAGAACAATCCTTCAAAAATTGTTTTTCTCAGAACACGCAGGGAGACAGAGAAATGGCTTCATAAGGGTCTCCATGGAAAATACAAAGCTAGAGGGCTTGCCACGTTTTTTATTCACTCCCTCCTCTCCTTGCCCCAGCTTCCTCCATTACTCCTGTTTTTGTCTCTCCCTATTCCTTGGTCCTTCTCTCTCTCACTGTATCAGTTTAGCTGGACAGGTTTTTAATGTTGTGAGGATATTAAAGAAATAATGCCTACATGTTCTGATGACCTCAGAAGGTTCTTTTTGGTTTCCTGGTTCTCTGGTGACCAGTTTCTTCTCCAAGATAAACTGTTCATTCATCAGGCAAATTAGTTCTTCTCCAGCACAGTAATCATCTGTTGGGCTTCAGTGGGTGAGAGATTTCATTAGGTGATTTTTTTTTTCAAGATTAAGGCTGAGAATCTGTATTGGTTCCTTGCTGGAAGGAAAAAGAAACAATTTGGACAAGAGAGAGAGCAGCACATACGTTTGTGTGTGTGTGTGTGTGTGTGTGTGTGTGTGTGTGTGTGTGTGTGTGTGTCGGAAGGTGGTGGTGGGTGATCTTAACAGGGTATTTAAGGTCTTCTGTAATCTTTCCCAAACTACTTTTTCACTTTTGGCTCCTACAACCCCCAGGGAAAATGCATCTAATTTGAAGCCCAGTCCTAGGTGTATTTCTCCCTTTACCTTCCTTGAGCAGCTCAGCTTACTCCATCCCTCTCTTTCTCCTCTGAACACCTGTTGCGCTTATCCTGTGTCAGACAAGAGTTAATCTCCATAATGAAAACATATTGGCTTTGAAACCAAATGTGATGCTCTCGATTAAACTTAAAACTTATCAGGTTTTGAAAAGTGTGTGTGTGTCTTGGTGAAGAAGCCGAAGGCAAGCAGACACATGGCTGAGAAAATCTGGAGAAGAGGTGATGAAAACAGAGAGAATAGATAGAGAAAAATGATGAAAATAAAATGTCATCTTCCAGTACTGATCATATATCTTACAGAAACCCATTTTCACTAGTCCTCTCACATGCTAGATATCCCTCATTCCACTTTAGCTTTCATCCTACAGTTGTTAGTCTTATAGATGCTAGAAATGCACCAAGATCTCTCAAACTCTAATTTGGTATTTTTAAACCATCTTTTCAATATGGAGAGACCACTCGCTATAGGCATACACAGGCACATACATATTCTGCACCCGAAATACCAACATGTTCAGGAAATTGCATGTTAAGTGCTGCTACTTTGGGCTCCAGCTGTATCCTCTTGGCCAAAACAAAAACAGAATAGCTTATACTGTTCTCCCTTCAACTCTCCAGGCTTTTCCTGAAAGTCCTAGCTTTTCAATATTAGAACAGTTTCAGAAAGTCCCTGTGTCATCCTGCAGTCTGCACATACACCGAAGACCTCAACACAACAAACAAATACCAAGTTCCTTGGTTTTTTACTTTTATTTTCTAATACTGGACATATATATCCTTAGACTGTAGTAATTATATACTCTGTAAACAACAGGAATGAGAAAAAGCCATTTGAGTGCCTATTTTGCTTCTATAACAAAGACATGTTTGTGATTAGATAATTGAAAATTGTAAATCTTACAATACTTTTTCCAGATGAAATCCTAAAGACATTCATATATATATATTCATATTTATATATTAATAACCATACATGCCAAATTTATATATTGATTATTGATAACTTGTGGTTTTCAGATGAAAGAACTTGGAAATAAACATTGAAAGTATTATGTTACATTAAAAAAATTACAGATAATACCTTTAACAAAATGATAAAACCTCCCTTCCTTTTTTTTCCCTTCCTTTCCAATTTTCCTTTTCTTCAACAAATATTTAGTATCTGCTACCCAGGTGTTTATGCTGTAGGGCCTGATGAACCACAGCGTTTTAGGCCACGAGCTATTTTAGATGGCAGAGAAAGAACTCTTGCTTCATGATACCATGTATTTGCTTCAAGTTACTTTCCCACTAGAGAAAGAAAGTTTCTACCTTCATTATTGAAATGGCTTAGCTTATAGCCTGGGACTGGCTTATTTATTTTATTAATGTCCTGATCAAGACCAGAAAGCTCTGCTGAGAGAATCTCTGCCTCATTGAGGTTTTCATTCTAGGTTATATATTATGAATACAGGTATAAAGCCATTACTTGGGCGTGGATGGATAAAACAGAATCAACAGAGTGAGCTTGGAAAAAGAGCAGAGAAAGAAGAAATGTTAATTCATTAAGGGAAAGAGGACTGTTTTAAAGAGTTTCTCTATACTCTTTCTTTGCCATGTGGAATCTTGAGTGATAGCAGTTGGATCTTGATAGGTGGAAGGCAGAATGATCTCTAATCAATAACATAATGAAAAAGTTGTACCAACATAATTATCATTTACTTTCTGCCTCATCAATAATTCACAATTTAATTTGTTTCAACTCAGTAAACATGTATTTTAAATCTGTTATATACCTGTTTTGTTTCTGTGAGAAACAGGTAAAAAAAAAAATGAGAAACTGCCTTCAGAGAGTTTACTTGATAGGGCGAGGGAGTCATAGCAGAATGATTATATAGATATTACTGTTGTTTGCTATATCAGATGTTATCATTCCCAGAATAATACATGCAACATATTTTACTTTTTCACCCTAAAATGGAAATGTGAGCTGTTATTTAATGAGTGGTGGTACAACTTAAACATTAAATGAAATTAGAGTAGAAATAATGTTTACCTACTTTTTCTGCAACCACATTTTGAGTACAGTACAATGGAAATCTTTATTTCCTTTTGTAAAAATAATGGCTCTAGGAGCCTGGGCTAGAATGCTTTTTAAAGCAGTTTCCAAACTTATCCAATAATGCAAGCTACCTACTAAGTACAGATTTCAGAGTCCTTCTGGATATGCTGGTTCTGTGGTTCTAGGGTAACCTGAAGAAACGTACTTTTACAGGAGATTCTATCTTAAGGAAAATTGGGGAAATTGCTATTTAGGAGAAATTACAATTGACCAAAGAAGAATGAAAACACAAAGAACTACTTGCACGAGTGAAAAAAAAAAATAGAAAAAATCTCACAGACGCCTTGTGTACCTTTTACAAATTGGCTATACCTACATTGGCAACACTGCAGATAAATACAATATAAAAATAATTCAAAATATTCTGTCCATTTATCAAGATATTTCCAGCAAATGTAAGTCCCTTTTTGAAAAACAGAGTTCATTGCAATTATGCAAATAGATGCATCACATTGAAATTTTAAGCCTATAAGTAAGCTCTGGGAAAAATAAAAGTAAAATCATTCGGCCAGGCAAGTGGCTTATGCCTATAATCCCAGAACTTTGGGGCACCAAGGTGAGCAGATTTGAGCCCAGGAATTCAAGATGAGCCTAGGCAACATAGTGAGAGCCTCATCTCTATAACAGATTTAAAAAATTGGCTGGGCACGATGGTTTGCACCTGTAGCCCCAGCTACTTGGCAGGGCAAGGTGGGAGGATCAATCGGGCTGAGGAGACAGAGGCTGCAGTGAGCCATGATCATGCCAGTGAACTCAAACCTGTGCAACAGAGCGAGATCTTGTCTCTAAAACACACACAAAAAATGCAGTACTTAAAATAAACCAAAATTATTTTAAACTTAATCTAGGATTCTAAATACTAATTAAGAGTTATCAAAAATCTTGTTTTAAACCTCATCCCTATTCTTTAATAATAAGCATTTTATTTTTCTTTAAACATTTTGGAGTATACATTTTCACTTCAGTTTTATTGGAGGATGGGACTAGAACTACTGACTGTTCTAATGAAGGCCAAATGTTTCTGAAAAGTCAGATTTTAATATTCCAGCTCATAAGTAATATAATGAGGATTGTGTTGTTTACTTGTAGGTTTTTTTTTCCTAGCCTTGGTCTAAAATTAAAGAATGCACATAAAAGCTCTAATTCTGTGTATAGAAGTTGCTCCAGAAATTTAAATTTCCCACTTTTTGAATCATTATCATCATCATCATCATCACTATCATTCTCATAGTTAGGGTTCGTTAATTGCCTCCTTTGTGCCAGGGATAATGCAAAGTCTGTGGGGGATGCAGAGACGTTTTCACTCTCCCAGGGAAGGACACACTAACTAGAGTGTAAGTTACAACGTGATAATCCATACTGTGGAAGTTCACAGAGTGGAAGGATTGCAATGGAGGGCTCTGCAAGAGGGAAAGACCCTTTGGAGAAAGTGACTTTTGAGCTGGCCTTCAAAAACTTTAAATAAGAATGCTTTATTATCAACAATTACTAACTTTCCCTAGGAGCATCACTGTTATTCTTCATTAATTATTTGGTGATGTGAAATGATTAATGTTTAATGCTCTCTTATGGAACAGATTTTCCCAAGGTTCAAGTAAATTGTTTGAGTCATTTAAGTGTAACTAAATGAAAGTTGTGTAACAAAGAAATTGCAAAGACTCCTCAATATTTGTTTACCTTGAATATCATTTCAGGCAGATCCTTTAAAGATTTACAGACTGACACACTCTAATATCACATCATCTTCCTGTGCAAAATAAAGAGAAGAAATTATTCTATTCCTATAATGATCTTTAGAATTCAGGCCTCAAACCAGGATGATGTCTGACTAACTGTGGAAAAGTAGGTTTTCCTCAATTATCCAGGTAAATGCTTAAGTTTAGAATCAGTAGATAGTTCTAAAATAGACATATAAATAATAGAGAAAAGAAAACATAAGGCAAAGAAAATAATGTATTTTGTACATTAGATAATGTAGGTATCTACATTATCTAATGTACAAAAAAGCAGGTACTACAGGGAGCATTCCAGTATACTTTTATATTCTAAAATGGAAAAATAATCCATAGGAAAACATTTATCCTTTGCCTCACATCTCTACTTCTTTTTAAAAAAGACAAGTATGATTTTCTTGCATTCTCTTCAGAATTTGAAGTCTAGCGACTGAATGAAGAATTGCAAAATCTACACATTATAACAAATAGTTTCCTTTGCTCCATATATTCAGTAATAGATATAGATGGATGCAATAGAAAAAAGTATAAAAAGTACAGACTTATTTGGCCACAAATCACAAACATCATAACTATAACATTTAAAAATTTTAAAAACTCAGTTATATGCATACTGACTCATATAATAGAATATGTATATGCATATGTATATGCATACAAGAATCATATAATTCTAAAAAGATTTGTTAGAAAAAACAGCAGTTCCTGTCACCTTCCTCTATTTATCC
This sequence comes from Cheracebus regulus, assembly GCA_963574635.1. NCBI lineage: Eukaryota > Metazoa > Chordata > Mammalia > Primates > Pitheciidae > Cheracebus > Cheracebus regulus. Next base: position 33,492 of record CAUYQU010074264.1, read on the forward strand.
CTGTTCAAAAAGCAACTGCCTTTACCTTTTACTAGCCAACTATTTTGATATTTACCTCCATGTCATAAATAATGTGTTGTTATTCTGTTTTTGTGTTTTTGAATTTTAGGCATTATTGACATTCTGCTATGGAAGTTGAGATTTTGCTTTTTTCCTTTTCTCCAACCAATAACCCCAACCAGAGACCTATAATCTTTCTTATCTCCTCATCTTCCTGATTACGATTTTACATGATTGTGATTAATTTTCAGTGTATATATTATGAAGATTATGTAAATACCATTCACAGATCAACTTTTCCTGCATAGCTGTGTTTTCTAAATTGTTTTTGTTTTTTCTTAGTTTTCTAAGTGCTTGCTGCTAAGGTCTGAATGTTTGTGTTCCCCCAGATTTATATGTTGAAATACTACACCACAAGGTGGTAGTATTTGGGGGTGGTGTCTTTGGGAGGTGATTATATCATGAGCTCAAAGCCCTCATAAGTGGGGTTAGTATCCTTAGAAAAGAGGACCAAGTCCAAGAGAGATTTATCATGACTTTCACCCTGTAACAGCAAAGCAAGAAAGTGCTGTCTATGCATGAGAAAGTGGGCTCTCATTACATTGGTGAGACATTAGACTGGTACCTTGATCTTAGACCTCCCAGTCTCCAGAACTGTCAGAAATAAATATCAGTTGTTTATAATCTATACAGTTTATGGTATTTTATTTTAGCATCCCAAGCAGACTAAGACAGTATTTCTCATCAATTCTAGTAACTTTTCACAATTCTATACATTAGCCCTTGACATGCTCAGATGCAGTAGGTATTCTACTGATTTGATTTTCCTGAAGAGATCTCTCCCAGTGTCTCCCACTGCTGCAGTCTGCAGTGGCTGCCTCCTATGCCTGATATTAAGCTGTTATGTTGGGTTCTTCCTTCACTATCACCCTAGGGATTCTTGTCATTTCTTTTCTCTGTATTGGATTGCCTGTTTCCTGTATCACGTCTTCCTCTTTTTTGGATTCTTCTCTTGTTTTGGTAGAGCAAGGTCTCCTTTCATGAGAAATGGCACAAAGTAAGTAAATTTCTTGAGGTCTTGCTTGTCTCACAATGTCTTTATTCTCCTGACACTTGATTGATAGTTTAATTGAGCACAGAATTCTTGGTTGGAAATAATCTTCTTTCAGTGTTTTAAAGACATTATTCCACTATCTTTCAACTTCCTGTGTAAATGAGAGATCTGAAATTGTTCTGATTCCTGGTTGTGTGTGATCTGACTTTTTCTCCTAATTCTAAAATTTCTGTGATCTCTTTGTGTCTAGTGTTTCCAAATTTTACAATGATGTGCCTTAATGTTGACTGAGGCACCATCCCACTGTGCTATGCATTTAGACTAGGATGCTTTCAATTTGGAAACTTAGATCCTTCAAATCTAGGAAAATGTCTTGAAAAATATTCGTTTTCTCACCTCTGTTTTCTCTCTTTCTTTCTAGTATAGGTATACTAGACCGCCTGGATTAGTCCTTTGTCTTTTTGTCCACTTTCTGATGATTTCTTTGACTTTATTTTCTAATTCTTCTATTGAATTTTTTCTTTCTTCTTTCATAGCTTTGCTTTACAAGACCTTTTTTGGTGATTGCTGCTGTTCTTGACAGGTCCCTTTCTTGTAGTATGCTGCTCCTGTTATAGGATGGCAGCATCTGGCAATGATAGAATTAATTTTTTTAAGTTTCTCTCTCAATGTATAGTTTTTATTATTCTCCAAATTGTTTTTATTTGTTTTGTTTTGTTTTCCTATTTATTTTCATCTCTATCTGTCATCTAAGAGCATTTTCTCATGCCTGGTAATCATTAGTTACCTGTTCCTCTTTAACAGTGGAGCACTAAAATGCTGACTGGATACTCTGAGTACATGGTTAGGGCTTGACTATGACCTTCCTTATAAGGGTGAACTGATTGGGAAAAGTCAGATGTCAGTCATTTTTCATCTAGTTCCTCTTGGAATGATCAGGTTTCTCAGAGAAGATTCTATTCATCCTCTACCTAGAGAGAGAGAGACTGACTGCTGATGCAAAAAGATGTCTGAGGTCTCAGCTTCAAATGTCTCCTCATTCATTTCTTCCCCTGAAATTGCTATTGTAAAAATTTCAAACATGCAGAAGAGTTGAAAGAATAGGACAACAGCTACCCTTGTATCTTCTATCTGTATTCAACAGTTTGCCATATCTGTTCTCTTTCTCCCTAAACCTTTGAAGCTAGGGTGTCATCATGGACTTTACTCTTAAATATTTCAGCATATATCTCCTCAAAAATAAGAACATTTCCTACATAACCACATGTAGTATTGTCATGTCTAAGAAAAAAAAACAGTAATTTTTATCACTTAATGTCAACTTCTTATTCAAATCTCTAGTTGTAACAAAAATGCTCTTACTTTTTTGCATGGTTCCCCTGCCATAAACTATGCTTGGCATTCTCAAGTCCAGACTTTATCTTTATCTCTCCTGATAATAAATCTATAGTCTTTTTCTGGGGTTGGGATAGGGATAGTCATCTAGCCATGTAGAATTGGGGAGGGTATCTGATAGTTCTTCATTTGCAATCACCTCCTGCCACCAAAAGCACCAAGCACACATACTTTTATTTATTATTTATTATTATATAATTATTATTATTGAGACAGGGTCTTGCTCTGTTGCCCAGGATGGAGTACAGTGGCGTGATCTCAGCTCACTGCAAACTCCACCTCCTGGGCTCCAGATATCCTCATGCCTTAGCCCCTAGAGTAGCTGGGTCTACAGGCATGCACAACCATGCCTGGCTAATATTTGTATTTTTAGTAGAGATGGGGTTTCACCATGTTGGCCAGGCTGGTCTTGAACTCCTGACCCTCAAGTGATCGGCCCACCTTGGCCTCCCAAAATGCTAAAATTACAGGTGTGAGCCACTGTATTTGGCCCCAAACACATACACCTTTAATCTCACTGCCAGCTGGACTTGGTGCTGCTATCACCTGAATGAGCTTTTTGGGAATCTGTATGACACATTGAACCAATTTTTGCCATTTCTCATTGCTAAATTAGGGTTCAATTTTCTCATGTTTGTTGTGTTGAGGTTGATTATGTTATTTATTGTTCGAACTAGAACACATTTGACAGTACTGGGGCTCAGAAATTATACCCTAAAGTATGATGCCTTGACACGCTGAGTACTTTGACCTAAAGGAGATTGGAAGGACTCAGAAGCAAAGTCTCTGTACCCTCCTGTTTCTTGCCTTTCCTTCCCCGAGGCAAGTCACGAAAACTAGAGCTCCTCTTCCCCAAAGCTAGTCATAAAACCCAGAAATATTACTCTAATGTTCTCCTGCTTTTTTGTGTAGCAACTGGCATAAAGAAGTTATCTGACCTACTATGTCTGATAGTAGTTTATAGGCCTACCATGTCTGATTGTAGATTATAAGACTATCATTCCAAAAGAAGTCATGCCCTATACCCAGAAGGAAGAAATGCTACACAAAGAGGCCAAGAAGAATCTGAACAGACAGATCTTGTTGGGTTTTCCCCCTCAGTCTATTACCATTCGACATGATCATACCATTAGACAATATCTATTACCATTATCATACCCTTTTTGTCCAGTTACATTTCTACATGGCTGTCAATACTTGAATCTAAGCATAAAAATGGACAGTTTAACCTAGGTATTTGAATCTTCATTTCTGAAGGCTCCTGTGCCAATTAAAACTTTTTATTAAGTAGATTTGTTATGCTTCTCCTTTGTTAAGCAGTCTTTTGTTACAGGAGTGTCAGCCATGACTCTTATGATGGGTAAAAAGTGTAGCACCTTTTCCATGCCCACAAAAGTAAAAGTTGGTACTATTATTAATTATGCCAGGATTATTAAAAGTGGTAAACTAGGCTTGTCAGATCAGCATATCATCACGTTAGGAAGCATTTCTTACTTATCTGCTTTCTAGCTTCAAAGTTTTTTCTTATGGCCCTCTCACCTGATCTCCCATCCTTGCAGCCTGTGCATTAACAAACAAACAAACAAACTCTTTTCTGTGGTTTTACGGGGTTTTGTGAGTAAAAGTAATTGCATGTGTGCAATGAATATATTATCTTTACCCGAATTTAATTATCTTGAACTTTGATCACTTTGTATTTGTACCACATTTTGTTATTTTAATGTTCTTGAATACCTTGTTTCATAGAAAATAATATCTCTAATGCTTTTTTAAAAATCCCCACAGGACCTTTAGTGAAGTATTTTATGTGTTTAATAAATACCTGTTTGTTTTATTTGATTAGAGCTCACCTTCACTATTTCAAACATAGAATACCAAATAAGTGTCAAGTAAATTGAAATTAGAAGGCACATAAGGGTTGTAAGACAGTTTTGAATTTGATTCTAGTGCTTACTGTTCCCTATATCTGAAATACCTTCTCCTCATATCTCTATGAAAATCATACTCATTTTTAAAGAACTACATCAAATCTGCCTCTTTTAAGTCTTCTTTGATAATTTTCTCCCAAAAAAGTAATTCCATTTTCCTCTAAAATCTTGTGACACTCACAAATCATATTATTTGTGGCACTTGTTCTATACATCTTATGTATTTCTTATTTATTTTATTTCTTCTAGTGCAGTGGCTTTCACATTATTCTGACTGCAACTCACTTTAAGACATATATTTGGCAGGTTGTGGTGGCTCACTCCTGTAATCCCAGCACTTTGGGAGGGGGAGGCAGGCAATTACTTTGAGGTCAGGAGTTCAAGACCAACCTGGCCAACATGGGGATACCCCATCTCTATGAAAAAGTTTTAAAAAATTAGCTGTGCATGGTGGCGTGCACCTGTAATCCTAGCTACTCTGGAGGCCAAGGTAGGAGAATTGCTTGAACCTGGGAGGCAGAGGTTGCAGTGAGCCGAGATCATGCCACTGCACTCCAGCCTGGGTGACAGAGTGAGACTCTGTCTCAAAAAAAAAAGACATATTTCACATTGCAACCTAATGTGTATATATGTATGTAACAGCACACACACACACACGTATACACACATCATATATATTACTGAAATAAGAGTACCCCACAAAAATACTTTCCCTTGCTGAGACATACTCCAATATTTTCTAAATTATTGTCTTTTAGTTTTTAAAAGTGCTGCTGGATTCCCTCAAAATTGATTTCTTGACTCTCTAATGAATTGTGAGCACATGGTTTAAAAAACATTGTTCTTTTGCAGGACTTCTTAATTGGGATTCATATTTATAATTTACAGGTCCCTGGATGGAATAATAATTATATCTCTATACTCTCTAACCTCTACTGAAATTTAGAATTTGATTTTACTGTGAATGTAGGTAACAAATTGTGGTAGTACTGGCAGTATCTATAACTTTGTCACCAACAGTAAACACAGATATTTTCATATCACATTATGCACATTGTAGGTATCTTGGAATATCTTTTATACTCATCACTATTTTGGAATTATTGACATTTATTGACATTAAGAGAACTGCTCTTAGACCTTGTTACTTATCCATTAACAAAAAAACACCTTTGCTTTGTAATATTTTAATAACTGTATTTCTCTACAATTGAGTTCCTTTGTAATCTATGTGTTTTATTTTATACCTTTATAAACATTCTGAGGAGGGTTTCAAGGGCTTCACCAGCCTACCAAAAGTGTGCAGCACAGAAGATTAAAACACCCTACTAGAATACTGTAAGTTTCCTGGAGCAAACATCTGTCTCAGCATCTTTAATACAAAAAAGGCTCAATAAATATTTACTGAACACTTTATTTCTCCATGTTCCTTGGGCAACCAGAACCTAGAAAAATCTAGTCAGACATAAGTCAAATAATGTTATGCTAAAAAACTAATTTGATAATTTATAGAGAAAGAAAGAGTTGGCCAGGTGCTCTAGACTAATCAATTGCATAAACCTTTCTCATCCTAAGGGCTTGCTACTCCTAGGAATTTAAATTTTAGGGCACCTTGTAATTCAAGGTGATTAGACAAATAAGCAGTTAAGTAAAAAATTATTTCTTGGGCCTCTGTAATAAAAAATATCACTGTGTGATATATATAAATAAAACACATGACCTCTCTGCAATAAGGAATTTATTCACTGCCTGGGAGACAAATGACTGTTAAATAAAAACAGTGTCAAGAGGGCAGGCACAGTTGTTTCAGGATATAACAAACAGTGTGGTCTGGTGAGAAGGTTGAGTTATGAAAGAAAACAGTGGGAGATAAAGCTTGAACTACATCAACTGGGTTTGATTATGTAAGGCCAAGGAGGCGGGACTTTATTTGACAGATATGTAAGACCTATAGGAGATTTTTCCATCAAAGAAAGGACATGATAAAGGAAATGTTTTAGGAAGCTTCATCTGAGAGCGTTATATAGGAGGTACTAAAGGACACATCAGTTATACTCTCTAACATGCTGTCTTCAGTTGCTACTTTTCTCTCCCTATTTTGAATCTCGTACTGGTAAATTCTTGCTAGATACTTCCATGAGAACCTCAGCTCAATACTGTGCTTCCAAAACCATACTAGTCTTCTTAACTTGTAAATGTGCAACTCCTGACTTTCTTATTCATGTAATAGCACATATGCTCTTAGAAATTGGACCATCTTTGATGTCTCCTTCTCTGTCACCCACATGTAATCATTTCCTTCTTCTAGTTGTTTCCATTATGAGCCTATTCAATTCATGTATCTTCAAAATACACATATGTTAACCCAGTGATAGAAGACTGAATTTGGGATCACAAAGAATTTTTTAAAAGGGAAATCTTACGTTTTGTTATTTGCAGTAAAAACAGAACTGTGCATGCCAACATTGCACTTTGTGATTCTTTCAGCCCTCAAGAGACTGAGTTCTCAGGCTGTACTAATGAAGCAATCTATTGTCTTACCTCCTTCTGAGTTCTACCTTTACCTCCTGAAGTGGCCAAATTATCAGTGCTCTGTTATGGCAGATTTGGCTAAGTAGTTAAGGTTCTTTTCAGGTAGGGAGTAACTAAATAAAGAAGGTATATGCTATTCTACACACATACTTATATACATAAAGAACATGATCAGGTGGGGACAAACAGTTTAAAAAGTTCTGTTTATACTTTATATGTGGTTAAAATGTTAAGTGCTGATTGCCACATTCACCATTTTCCCATCTTACTTATCTCTTTTATTGTCTATTAGTCTGTTCTCAATGTTGCAACCTTTCTTTGACTGATTTCCAGGAAACTTCTGTTTAAACTCACTTTTACTCTGGAAGCATCTACTGTCATTGGTCTCTAAGATCTTTCTGAGATATATAGGATCTCAGCATTTTGTAATATTGAAAGGAACAGGTAATTTTTCAACTAAATCAAAATATGTAAAAGCTTGCTCATGAAATACCACCAACTTAGACAAACATTTTTCTTGGGTGTCTTAAATATGATTTGTATAGGAGATAAAGAACAAAGGAGATAGCCAGAACAGGTTGGTTCCTTTTCTAAGGTCTGCTTGTTCTTTTTCACCATAAGCAAACAGAGTATCTGATCTTTATCAAGGCAGGGACTTGAGCTGCCCAGAGTTTCTGGTTTAGTCAATCCTTTAGGAATGGGAGAATGCATGTTCATTGTGCAGTTTAGGCACTAGTGACTTCCTGAATAATCCAAGGATCTGCAGGGCAAACAAGTTATCCTGCGTGTGGTCAGTACTTTATAGATTTTATTGAATTGGGAGATGCTGTTATAGCAGGGTTTCTCAACCTTGGTACTTTTGATTTTTTGGGCCAAGTAATTTTTGTTGTGGAGGGCTTTCTTGTGCACTGTAGGATATAAAACAGCATCCCTGGCCTCTACCCACTGCATGCCAGTAGTACTTCTCCAATGTGACAAGCAAATTTATCAGTTCATCACTATCATTCCATTGCCCCTACTTTCTTTTTAACTTGCATATTAATCATTTGAAACTGTTTTGGGGTGAGATAAACACTTGCTTCCTGCAATAGATGAGAGATGAAAGGATTTTATTGTCATATACTAAGAGTGGAATCAGCAGGTAAATGGAACTGTTACCTAATTATTGACAGAAAAAGCAGTTCAGGGTGAACTCCTTTAAAACAAATATTAAAACCCTTTGTTTAATTTCTCTAACATCAAATTGACTTATATCCAAGAATTATAGAGTGGATCAAATCATTCAGTTCTTTGGGAATATAACTAACCAATTCAACTTAGAAGTTTCATTAGGAAATTCTGCGGCTCAAAATTAGGCGTTAGTTGGGGCATTTTACTGAGGGTTTTTTTCCTCATGGCCACATGAACAATAACTAACACCTGCTTTAAACATTTTTCACATTAAATATGCCATGTTTCAAGGCACAGACAACTGCAGCCTCTGTCTCGTCAGCGGCATAAATACTTTGAATGGGCATGCTGTCCGTTAGTATTGAGAAACGGTCACTTTTTACTCCTAGGTGAGTGTACGTGACTGCCTTCCCCGCTTTCAGTGAACCCCAAGACTTGGAGGCGTCTGTGGGTGCACCTCTAGGGGGGACAACTCCTCCCTTCCGACTCCATCGCAGAGAACCCAAAGTTCGAAACCAACAGAACGAAAACCAACAAAGCACGCTTCACCTGCGGAACCCGGCGAGAAGCGAAATTCTCACAGAAAAGCAAAAGCAAAAGGCTTTCCGCTACAACCAATCAGATGAGAGAATTCTTGGCACGCCCCTTTTCATCTACCAGTCAGCATCTAGCTCACTTGGCCAGCCCATTGACACAAGGAAAGGGTCTTTACATTTTATTAGTACAGCTTCCCTCACAACCCTCCTCCCGTCATTCTAGGCCATTCCACGAACTCTGCTCAAAAGAGGAAAACAGTGCAACTATTCCAAAGCTGATCAGTCTCGCGGTGAGCAGCGAATCTATAGTCTTCGCCAACAAAACCATGGGTTCTAGGAGGGAAGGAGAAAAACGGGTTCTGGAAGGCAAACTACCACTCCCAAAAGGCCTTGCGCGGACTCAGCGCGCGGGGGCCGACGGGCGGGTTTTGTAAGTGGGGAAATGCTGAGGGTCACGGTCCTCCTCCCGGCTTTCTGAACGCGAGTCAGCTAGTGGGCGGGACCTGAGGCAGGCGGAGCAGCTACAGCGTCGGCTACGAATCTCGGTGGTCTCCTCCCTCTGGCTTTTCCGCCGGCGTCGTCGAAGGGGGCGTGGCCTGCGCGGAGACTGGTGGGGGTGCGGGCGCCGCGGGACGTTGGTGACGCGTCCCTTTCCAGCTCAGCGGTGTGTGAGGTGTCGCGGCCCTGCAGGCGATTGGCTGTTGAGAGGCGATACGCGGCGGCCGTTGGTCACCGGCCGCCCGGAGCAAGACCCGGGGAGGGCGGGGAGGATATGGGGCGGCAGTGGCGGCGGCGGTGGCTGCAGGACGCGGGCGTGGACCAGCCGGCGGCCGCAGGAGCGGCAATCCCCGGAGTTCTTCTGTGAAGCGCCCCTATCCGCGCTGCTGTGGGCCTCTCGGAGAGGGCGGCCAGTTCGCGAGCTGCTGAAGAGCCGCTCCGCCAGCGCCAGAGCCCTTACGACTCTCGTCCCGTCCTCGCGCTCCTGCTCCGGCTCCTCCATCTTGGCCTCGGCAGTGGCGGCTGCCGGGAGGATGTGCCGCCTTCTGGCAGGGGGAAGAAGGAGGAGAAGATGAAGAAGCATCGGCGGGCCTTGGCCCTGGTCTCCTGCCTCTTTCTGTGCTCTCTTGTCTGGTGAGTAGCCGCGACGACAGGGGAGTTCCCGTGAGGGGAGTAAGGGGGAAGGAGCAGCCCAGGTCACACCCCCAAGTCATCTCGGCTTTTAGGGTCCGGGTGTCCAAGGCCCCTGTGGAGGGACAAACTGATGACTTCGCGACTCTTCCTCTGATCTAGTAGTGCCCTGTGCGGAGATTTTCATGGTGTATTTTGGAATTTACAGAGCCTCGGTGGGAGAGGGAGGGAACCACCAAGTGCCTTTGTACTCAGTTCTTCTACCCCTGAGAGACGGTGCAGGGTTTGGGGTGGGTGTTCAGATCGATGGCAAGTAAGTTGCTCCGATTTGCCGCCAGTCTTTGCGTTCTTCGTGTGGTAAGGGCATAAAGCACGTCGGATGTGATCACGTTTCGGACGTGCGATTTTAAAACGTGAGTCGTCAGGAAGGTAAGAGTCCTATATAAGCAGTAGTTCTCCTGGACATTTCCCTGGACATTTCTCGCACAGTGCTTGACCCCAAGTACACTTGGGCCACTGTTTTTGGACACTTGGGATGTGTGTTACTATTGAAGCACTTTTTCAGTTGGTTTGGTGGAGAGGGTGTCTTCAGTGTAGCGTGCGTAGTAGTTTTTGGTAATGTCCCTTAGTAAGGGGAAGGTAAATTCTGTATTTGAAGGCGGGAAGAGTGCTTTGTCCCTAAAGCACTTCCTAAGTTTTATGGAGTTTCTGTTAATCCCAGGCACTTCTGGAGTTTTTTGAGAAGCAGAGAGAACTTGTGAGTCTAAGGACTGCTGTCAGTGTACTTGGAAAAGCCATTCTTTCCTCCCAGGGAATTTCTTCAAAGATATATGACAATTGATGACTGAAAAGATGCTTCTTCAGTCAAGGCGATTTGCTCTTTGTTATATTAAAATAGAAATTAAGTTTACTGTTTAGCTTATTTCTGCAAAACACCAACACAGTTTTCATTTTTATGGATGCCTAATGGATTCCAGAGGCACTGAAATAGTAGAGTTGTTGCTCATATAAAATAATACATAAACAAGGGGAAGAGAAAACACTTGTGTAACTAAGGGATTTTGATTGGAAGGATGATAGAAGTTTTCAAGAACAAAAAAGAAATTGACCTCTTACCTTTCATTCTGAATCCTTTTAATACTCTCCTCCCGTTTTTAATAAAATCCTCCTCTTTCTACTTATTGTGTTGGATACAGTGAAGTGCTTTAAGAGATAAATCCACTCACCTTATTTTAAATTTAAATTTGTAAATACTGAAGCTTGCGTTTATTTCCATCTCTTTCGGGGCTGCCTAGTTATTTGTAGATGTGTATTTTCTTTCCTCTTTCTCCTTGGCCTTTCCCATCTTTAAACCGTGTCATTGTTTATCAAAACTTCCTGAAATGGCTAATTAAGGAAAAGATTAACACTTTCATTCAAGTTTTAAAACACACCAGTATCTCTGGCTTTTTTTTTTTTTTTTTAATGGTGAAAACAAAATCAAGCAGTAGAATGTGATTCTTAGAATCATTTGTATATTTCTGCTTCTATTTCTTTTGGGAATTTCTGGCTATCTTTTGATCACGCTAACCCTCAATATGTTTTCTCACCTTCATTCATTAGCTATAGTGAAGAGAGAATGACCTGTTAGGGGAAAAAATCGGTTGGCCTGGTATTGAAAGTAGTAGTAATAAACTTCTGTAAAGTTGTTTAACTCCTAGTGAGAAAAATGAACATGAAGACTTTAAGAAGGGATTGTAAATATTTTAAGAAACTTTAGCTTGAGAAACTGTTGGGTTAGTATATTTTGAGATTTGTTTAGACTGCCAGATTTAGAGACATTTCAATTATTATTTAGCAAAACAATTAAAAGGCATTAAAATAGGACATTAAGGCTTAAAGGTTTTTTTTTTTTTTGAAGGGTGATGATAATGAGATCGGAGGAGTACATGGTGATGATTGGCAAAGGATATGTTTTGTCTTTGGAGCCTCTGCTTTCTTGCCAAGTTGAAATTATGGCACTGACTTACTGGATTTCTAACTTCTGCTACAATCTGGTGTGGTATTTCTTTTCCCAACAATCCCATTTCTTTTAACAGAAATGGCTACCAACAAGTCCTAGGGTTAGATAAAATGTCTGTAGGAGTCGATGAGTGCCTTTTAGTAGCCACTTTTGTCTCTTTTGTTATTCAAAAATTGTCTCAAAATTTTGTGATCTGTTTCTGTTTTGTAGATATTTTACAATATTCTAATTTCTAAGGTTTCCCCTCTCATGCTACCAATATTACTGTATTATGTTTACTATCATAATTCTATAGGTCTTGATTATGTCTCCCCTCTGCTTTTGTCTTTCAGCCTGCAGTACTAACCTTAGATTATGTTAACAGAAAAACCATTTCATCTATGTCAGTAATAATTTTTGTTGCTGTTTTTTCCTTTTGCATATTTTATGATTTATGATCAAGTAGTATAGAGTATGCTAGGCATAAATGCACTATAGCTGCAGCACAGAGCAGTGATAGCTAATGTTTATTGTCAGCTATCTCTGTGTCAGGCACATGATGTGTTCTTGACAATAAAATCTTTAATATTCATAAAACCCTATAAGATAGATATTATTATTAACTTCCTTTTGCATTTTACATGTGAGGAAGTAGAGAGGTTAAGTAACTTGGATAAGATTAAGCAGCTGCTAAGCTTTGGAGCTTAAATTTGAACCTAAGCAGCGCAGTTCCTGAATACCATAGTCCTTTGTAGGTCAGAAGGCCTGTGTTTTATATATGTGGCTCCATCATTTATAGATATGTGTTCTTTGAACATATTATATAAATTCTTTGAACCTTAGATGGTATATCCTCAGAATGGGAAAATTGATCCATTCATACCTCACAAGGTTGTTAGGAGGATGAAGTGATACAAATGACAGATCTTTGTAACACAGTAGCAGTGTATTATGTAAATATTTCATCATAACATTATTCAACCAAATTTTTTCTCATACCTACTATGCCAGATGTTTTTATGAGCACTGAAAATCCAAGAGAGAGGGTCACCAGCTTGTCTTAGTTTTAACACTGGAAGTTGTATAACCTAGGAATTCCCTGTGTTAGTTTCCTATGCCTGCTGTAACAAATTGCCACAAATTTAATGGCTTAAAGCAACACACAATTATTACCTTACAATTCTGTGGATGAGAAGTCCAAGATATGTCTCACAGGGCTAAATAAAGTTAAGATGTCAACTGAGCTGGTTCTTTCTGGAGGCTCTGAGGGGAGAATATTTTTCTAGAGGCTACCTGTATTCTGTGGCCCCTTCCTCACATCACCACTCCAACCTTTTTCTTCAGTCCTCATGTCTACTAATCACTTGTCTTCTTGCCTCTTCTTCTTAGGACTATTGTGATTACATTGGGTCCACCCAGACATTCCAGGATATTCTCCCTGTCTCATAATCCTTAATTTAATCACATCTGCCAAGTCTCTTTTACCATGTAAGGTAACATATTTAGGGATTAGGATGCAGACATCTTTGCTGAGGGGAGAGCATTATACAGCCTGTACCCTATACCATACTTCCTCAGTCCTGGGCGAACTGGGAAAGCTGCATCACCCTAAAGAGGAAAAAAAGACGTCTTTAGTGGATATTCTGAGTATGTCCCCTAATTAGTAAAACCTTGTGCATGCACCTAAATTGTTTATAAGTTATATACATGTGCCAATATGGTAATAGCATATTAGTATATGTAATAAATTAATGCTAGTTAGATATTTAAGAAAAATGAGAAAAAATAATTTCTGTTAACAGCACCTTTTGCTCATTAAAATAACAATTTTTAGTGAGAGCTATGTGATTGACCTGCTAGATTATTTTATGTTGTAGTTTAGAAGAGGAATAGCTTCAACTACTTAGGAGTCAGCCCTGTCATTTTCTTGTTAGCAGTGCTTGCATTATTAAATTCTTTGCAGGAAGTTTTTAAAAAGCTGCTTCCCGATGTTGTGAGGGTCAGTTTAGTTAAAAACCTAATAATTCCTAAGTCTACCTAACTGGGCAAACATAAACCACAGTGAATCATGGTGTGCTGTTGAGTAAAACAAACCCATTGTTTGTGGGACTTCCACTCCTTCCCTGGGTTTCTGCCAATAGTTCTTGCTGTTCTTGATGTGTGACCATCAAACCAAGTATGAATTTTTACATTAATCTTAGTAAAACTTATTTTTTTAAACTAATCAAATCTATTCTTCCTTCACCCCAAAAGATCATCTTGGAGAAGCTCATATTTAGACTTTCGAGAAGAGCTTGGCATTTAAGCAATTCTCATACATTTGACAAAGATAACAGGTACTTACAGAGGTTTTTAGGAACAGCAAAGGAAGAATTCATATCCTACTTATGGTTCTGTCACTATCTATATGCCTTTGAACAAGTTACTTCTGTGAACCTAAGCTCTCATCCATAAAATGGTCTGCAAGATGGATAGTTCACGATGAGAGAATTTTGTTTTAGGCAGAGAAAACACTCTCATTGAATTATCTAGAGCATGAGTGTTTGTGTGGAGATATGGGAAAGGAGGCTAGAGCTAGGTTTTGAAGGAATTTGATTATTATGCAGATAAATTTGGATTCTAACCACCTGACAGAGGATGAGCAAGTGAAGAAGTTTAAACAGGAGAAAGGAGCATGAGGTCACGTGGAACTTTTAACTAGATAGCTGTGGAGGATAAAGTGGAATGTAGGGGACACACTTTGGAGGTAGGAGTTCCTAAGTCGTGGTCCCACTAGGAGAAAGTTGATATCTAAATCAAGATGTTGGCCTTTTTGACCTTAGTAGTAATTTTTCTGAGTATGTCAGCCCAGTTTTTGTCAATTAAAGAGGTTTATTTCCTGATTTTTGATTATACCCTTTTGCTTTTTTCTGTACCCCTTTGCTTTTTCTCTTATAGTTGCTGTTCTATTAATATGCATAAATGAGCAGAAAAAAATTAAAAACTAGAACAATATACAAGCTGTCTTTTGTTTTTTGAGGTGATGAATAGAACATACTGGAAACATATTGATAAAACATATTGAAAATTCCCCAAAAAATCTGGAGAATTTTTTTTGCTTATTTCTGCTTCTGTCTCTTAACTGTAAAAGTTCTGAATCTAGGAGAGAGATCCAAGATGGCCGATTAGCAACAACTCAGGAATGTAGCTCCCAGTGAAAGCGCAGAGAACGAGTGGATGCCGCACTTTCCGTCGAATTTTTGTTGCCCACAGACTGGGAGATTCCCAGCAGAGGAGCCACACGAGTCGCCAGCGTGACTCTTTTGGCCGGCGCGGCTGTTTTGCCGGCGCCCAAGCGCGGCGCTTCCCGGTGCGGAGTATACGGGACGGACGGGCTCGGCTGGTCCCACCTCCACAAGGAAAACAGCAATTGGAAGCACTGAGGACTGAGAGTTTCACAGCAAGCACAGCGAACCCGGGAAGGTCCGGCTCTGTGGGGAAGGGGCGTCCGCCAAAGGAAAAGTAAGAAACAGAAAAACTTCATCACCGAGTGGAGAGAGATCCAAGATGGCCGCGTAGCAACAGCTCAGGATTGTAGCTCCCAGTGAAAGCGCAGAGAGCGAGTGGATGCCGCAATTGCAGACGAATTTTTGATGCCCACAAACTGGGAGATTCCTGGCGAAGGAGCCACACGGGTCGCCAGCGCGACTCTTTTGGCCGGCGCGGCGCTTCTCGGTGCAGAGTGTACGGGACTGGATGCCCTTTTAGTCGGGCTCGGCCGGCCGGTCCCATCCCCACAAGGAGAACAGCAATTGGAAGCGCTGAGGACTGAGAACAAGCACTGCTGAACCCGGGAAGGCCCAGCTCTGTAGGGAAGGGGCGCCCCCCGAAGGAAAACTAAGAAACAGAAAAAACTTCATCACCAACAAGCCGGATGTCCACTCAGAGACCCAATCTGAAAGTCGGCAATTACAAAGACGACAG
>CAUYQU010074265.1:0-11242 GCA_963574635.1 Cheracebus regulus
ACAGAGAGAGTGAATAATAGGCATTTTATAATTCCTTTTTGGGAAAAAAACTTGGAAGTCATTCTTATAAATTTTTTTTTTTTTTTTTTTTTTTTTTTTTGCTGTCATTATTAGTCCTATATTCATTCACAACCCAGGGAAGGAAAGGCCAAAAATAGCCACCAAACCATTGTGAAGCAGCTGTCGGTGGTGCATGAAGGCAAGCAGACAGTTGGAAGTCCAAGTGTAGATAGTAAACAGAAGCTATATTGAAACAGTAATCATGCTAATCATCATTTTGTTAGCAAATGTGGTACACGTTGTATTTTCAAAGCATTGTGGCATCATTAATTAATCAGCTGTAATCACTACTGCAGTGGCAAATCAAATTATGTACAAGATTTGAAAAGAAATTGTTTCACATGGAGTGTACTTAAAAAGTGCAAGTTTTTTTCTTTATGTTCTTGTTTTTCATTTATTTGTTTCTCCATTAAACAGGCTGTGCCATATTCTCTTTCACTTTTCTGCCCTAGCTTATACTGTTCCTTCTATCTAGATCATAGATAACTCCTGTTCCTCTGTTAGGGATCATAAGAAGCATCACTTTTTCCTAGAGATACTACTCCAGCCTTGCTAAGCTATTTTAGGGACTCCTATAGTCCTTTTTCATAGAACCTTTTACCTCTGTTAAATTGCCTATTGTCTGTTACCCATGCTAGACTGCAGGTTCTGTGAGGCAGAGGCCAGAGATGACTTGTTCATCACTGCATCCCTGGCATGGTGCCTGGTTCTTGGTAGTCACCCAAAATGTGTTTTTTAAATGGTGGGGGGGGGGGGGGGGAAGAATCCTCCATGAAAGAGAGCTAACAAAAGGCAGTTATTGTTAGCATGACCTCTCAGTAGAAATTAATCTGCTCAGCACTCTAGATGCTTTATCTCATTTAACGCTCACCATGTTGCTTTGAGGTAGTTACCATAGAGGTAATTGAAGTGACAGACAGTAAATCATTTGCCCATGATCACACTGAAAGTAAATAATGAAATTGAGGTTGCATTATAGACTTCTCTGATTCCAATCCTACAGGTCTACAAAAGTGATGAAGGAGAGAATAGCAGGCCCTGAAATCCAGGAACTAATGTGACACAACCAGGTGTCAGTGTTATCACAAACTCCGGTGCTCGTGGCTAGGCCATCTTGTTCCTCTGTTGAACATTAGCAATCTCACAGAACATAGACATGAGACAAGGTCACTCTGAGACCATGATAAAGTGAAACAAAATATTAATAAGTCCACCTCATTACTTTGTCTAAGCACACACCAAGATAAGGTCACTGTGGAAATCCCACAAAATATAAAACATCCCTTTCTACTGGCTAATATGAGTTCCTGTTGCTTCTTTACTAATTATAGCTTAACCCTTGCTCTAATCTGCTGATATGGTTTGGATATTCTCCCCACTCAAATTTCATGTTGTATTGTAATCCCTTGCCATGCTAGATAGAGGTGGGGCCTAGTGGGAGGTGTGGAGGCCACAGGAGCGGAGGCTTCATGGCTAGGTACTGTCTTCCTCATAGTGAATTATCACAAGACCTGGTCATTTAAAAGTGTGTGGACCCTCCTGGCCACAACACTCTCTCGCTTGCTCCTGCTTTCACCATGTGACATGCCTGCTCCCCTGTTGCCTTCAGCCATAATTATAAGCCTAAGGCCTCCCTAGAAGCCAAGCAGAGGCCAGCACCATGTTTCTGGTAAAGCCTGTAGAACCGTGAGCCAATTAAACCTCTTTTTCCATAAATTACCAAGTCTCAAATATTTCTTTTTTTGAAATGGAGTCTTGCTCTGTTGCCCAAGCTAGAGTGCAGTGAGGCAATACTGGTTTACTGCAACCTCTGCCTCCCCAGCTCAAGTGATTCTCTTACCTCAGCCTCCCGAGTAGCTGGGACTACAGGTATGCACCACCATGCTGGGCTAATTTTTTTGTATTTTTCGTAGAGACTGGGTTTCACCATATCAGCCAGGATGGTCTTGAACTTCTAACCTCAAATGATCCACCAGCCTCGGCCTCCCAAAGTGCTGGGATTACAAGCATAAGCCAACACACCAGGCCTTCAGATATTTCTTTATAGCAATTCAAAAATGGTCTAATACACCTGCCTTCTTTATAAAGAAGGTTTATTGAGATACCCAATCATAGACTTTCCTTCACTTCCTGACAGCAAGTATGTAGAATAAATTCTGTTTCCTAAGACTCTTTTCAAAATCACCCATTCAAAGGTCAAATTCTTTAATAAACCTTTCTGAACATCGTCTTACTGAAACAGTTCCCATGGCATGTCTTTTGTCTTGGAGCAGTAAGAAATAAACTCAACTTGTTCAGCTACAGGTGGGTTTCTGGGTAGAGGGTATTGATAGTGACTTGATACAAAAGCACCCAATAAGCTGCAGAAAGAAAATGTGAGAAATTTTATTTATAAAGTTTTGTTTTAAAAAATACAAAAAATAATTGTAACGAATATTTATCACAGTGTATACACCTGGTTCCCTTTCTTCATCCTTCCCTCTGTGAGATGGTCACATGATAAATTAGGTAGACAAAATAACCAGAGGGTCACAGAAAGACAACTACTGTACAATTCCACTTATATGCAGTATCTAGCAGTCAAAATCATAGAAACAGAAAGTTGAATGGTGGTTTCCTGTGACTGAGGGGAGGGAAGAATAAGCAGTTGTTTGATGGGTATAGAGTTTCAGTTTTATAGGATCAAAATGTCTTAAGGAACTGTTATACAACAAACAAACAGTTCATACCACTGAACTGTGTACTTTAAATGATTAAGAAAATATATTTTATATTATGTGTTTTCTGTCATGATTTTTAAAAAGCAAACTAGAGGGAAGAATGACCGTTCTACTGGAGGATCTGACATAGCAGTCTTAGTCTTTAGTTCACTTCCTGGACACTGCAACATACTGCAGATGACATTGTGCCCAGAAACAAAGTTTGTATTTTATGTAATCAGTCACTGATAATATACCCCAGTAACTAAAACTTGAACCATGTTATGAAGGTACTGGTACTATTTATTAAACCATAGTAACTGAAATTCACTTGATGGACTTTGTCTCTCATTTATGTTTTTCTTGAAGAATATAATCGTATATACCCTGGTTAGAAAAAAAAAAAGATGAGAAAGACAAAATCCCTCACTTCAACAGGTTTACAGTTAATGGATGTCAGTACAATACATAAAATCTGTAATCTGATAAACATAATGATCAAAAATAATGTACCAGTTTATAGGTGAGTGAAATTACCCTTGGTCAAGGGATCAAAAAGATAATGCAGCTAATAGCATGGAAGGCAAACATTTTCAAAGTTATTCCAGTGGTTTCACGGCTTTCCACTGACAGGATCACATTTTTATTTGGTTTTTCCTATTTCCCAGATGACAGCTGTTTTGCTGCTTTAAATCGTGCTAAGAGGAATAACTTTATAATTGCAATAACTTTGAAGTGGATACTGAAACAAATGGGCATGGAGATTTTTTAAGCTGTTGGTGCCTGCTGCTGGCTTTAAAACGTTTAATGTCATTGAGCTTTATGATCTTTGTTTTCATTTCACAAAGCTAATTTTACTCACCTATGAGCTTTCATAGCATCTTCAATCTTTATGTTCACTGAGATATATTATTCTACACATAAAAGTATGGAAACAACACTTATAAAGAATTAGGAGCCTATTTTTCTGGTGAGCCAAAATTGGGGAAAATGGCATGTATTGCCTACCGCATGCCAAAAATCAGAGCTGTCGCAGAGAACAAGTCTCCCTAAAACATATTTTCTGAGCTTTCTGAGAATGATAATCTATGTGGAAACATCAACCATATTGGTGAAATACTTAATAGTTTAGGAAAATTTTGTCCTTTTTTTTTTGTTTGAAGCAGGCCTTTGGGAAGTTTAGCTGAGGATGGTCCAATTTTGTACTTTTATAGCTTAAAGAAAACCTCTTTGTGACTATTCAAAGAAAATTGTTTTAAAAATGTAGTCAACTTGTGCTTGTCTCCCTTCTACCACCAAGCTGGGTTCAGTGCCACTAAAAGTAAGGGCACTAGAGAAGAGTCAGGGGATAGATAGGGTAGGAATGAATTTTGTTTATGTTTGGCATTATGTCTACATAAACATTTCATAATGCCTTTGGAAGCATACACAAATAGTGAGTGATTTAAAAATTCGAATTTTGCATATCTCAGGTTTTACATACCAACATGAAGCTAGAATTACTCTGTACTTCTTCCACACTTATTCCGCTATATTTTAGGAGAATATAAAGATTATATTTCATTAATGTTTTTCTCCAAAAAGTTTCCAAAGCATTAGGTACAAAAATCAAATGAATAGATGGACATTGCCTCAATTTTCCTGCATGATAGGCTCACAGCTGTGAGTAAAAAGTTAAGAACTATAGACTTTCACTTTCTAGTCTGGTCTATGAAGAACTTAGAAGTTGCCACACTTCCTAACAAGAAGTAAAAAGCTAAACCACCTGAAAAATCAACAGCACTTCTTAGATCTGTCAGAGAACTGAGGTCACAGGGCAAGCCACTGCCCCAAACTTGAAGAGAGCAATAAGCAAATACAGAGAATTAGAATTTACCACAGCAGAAACCCCAGGGGGCAAGTCAGAAAACCTCAGCCTGAACCAGTAGCAGGGTAGGAAAACCTGAATGTCCAGAGGCTCAGTGAGAACCAGCCTGAGACTTTAAAACTTTAGGAGGACCCAGACATAGGGGAGCGCTCACACTTTTTTAACTCTGGGAGCTCTACCATGTCCACATCCTGATAGTAAACATTGGAGAAAAATCTCCTTATGCTTCTGATGAGGAAATGAAAAAAGAAACTATCTGTTCTTTTTAACAAGTCCTGTCCTTGGGACCAGAAGCTAGCCTGCTAGAGATTTATCAGAACCCAACCTACCTAAGGGAAGAGAAATACCCAATGCCAGCCCTCTGTAGCCATCCTGTCCAGCCTAATAGGGGAAATAGCATTGAGACACATTGGCAAAGTTCACAGTCAAAAGGCACAGGCCCACAGAAACACTGACACCACATCATAGGATACAGAATGCTTTTCTTCCTTCACCTTACCACTACACCAATAAAGGCCTGGTTATTAGAGTTCTTTTACCTATACACTGTGTATGATTTCAACAAAAAATTATAAGGCATACAGCAGAATATAAAAGTTAAAAGGCAAACAATACAGTTTAGAGAGACAGAGCAAGCATTAGAACCAGAGTCAGCTATGGCAGGTATGTTGCAATTATCAGACCAGGAATGTAAAACAACTATGATTAATATGCTAAGGGCTCTACTAGAAGTACACAACATGCAAGAACAGACAGACAGTGTAAGCAGAGAGATGGAAATTCTAAGAAAGAATCAAAAAGAAATGCTAGAGATCAAAAACACATAAGAGAAAGGAAGAATGTCTTTGAGGGACTCATTAGTAGACTGGACACAACTGAGGAAAGAACCTCTGAGCTTAAAGATATGAAGAGCCAGTTGCAAAACTTAAAAGCAAAGAGAAAAAGAAAATTGAACAACAACACAACAACAACAAAACGTCCAATAACACACACAAAATAGGAATGCCAGAAGAAAAAGACATAAAGAAAGGAGAAGCAGCAATATTTAAAGCAATAATGACTGAGAATTTCCCCCAAATTAATGTCAGAAAACAAATCACAGTTCCAGGAAACTCAAAGATCAGCAGGCAGAATAAATGCACAAAGCAAAACAAAAAACCAAAAGAAACAAAAACCTACATCTAGGTATACCATGTTCAAACTTCAGAGACTAAAAAAAAAAAAAAAATTTTTTGAAAGAAGTCAGAAGAAAAAAAAAAATCACCTAATTTACAAAAGAACAAAGATAAGAATTATGTCCAACTTCTTCCCAGAAACCATGCAAGCAAGAAGAGAGTGGAGTGAAATACTTAGTTTGAGAGAAAAAAAAGAACACCAACCTAGAGTTTTGTACTCCATGAAATTATCCTGTAAAAGTGGAAGAGAAATAAAGACTTTCTCAGACAGATAAAAACTGAGGGTATCTGTTGCCAGTAGACTGAGAAATGTTAAAATAGGTTGTTCTAAAGAAGGCAAATGATATAGGCTAGAAACTCAGATCTACGTAAAGAAAAGAAGAGCATCAGAGACTGAATGAAGGTGAAATGAAAACTTTTATTTTTCTTATTCTTAATTGGTCTAACAGATAATAGTTTGTTCAAAATAATAATAGCCACAATGCATCTGATTATGTATGCTTATGTATAACAGCAATGATAAAAAAGGGAGGAAAGAATTATACATTTGTAAAAGCCTACAGAATGTACAACACCAACAGTGAATTCTAATGTAAACTATGAGCTTTGTGTGTGGGGGGGGACAGGAGGTAAACTGGAACTCTATACTTTCCTCTCGATTTTGCTATGAACCTAAAACTGCTTTTAAAATGAAAGTTAAATAATTTTTTAAAGCCCAGCACACTGAGATGCTGCACAATGAATAAAATCAAAAAGTGACATCACCATGTGTTGGTGGGATGCAGAGGAACAGGAACTCTCAAATTTTACTGACAGATAAACGGTAGAATTGCTTGAAATAATGCTAAACAGTTTTTTACAGTTAAACATACATCCACTTAAAATAGCAACTCAACTCCTGTATACTTATCATAGAGAAATACAAACATATTACTGTTTGCATTTCTCTATATGAAGAGTTGCACAGGAATGTTCATAACAAATTTATTCACGATAGCCAAAGAATGGAAACAATCTAAATGTCCATCAACAGGAGAATGAATAAAGAAATTATAGTACATTGATACAAAAGAATACTACATAGCAATAAGAATAAACTACTGATACACGGAACAACAGAGATGAGTCTTATAGGCAAAATTCTATTAAATACACAATATGTAAGAACAGACAGTGTAAGCAGAGAGATGGAAATTTTAAGAAAGAATCAAAAAGCAATACTAGAGATCAAAAACACTTAAGAGAAATGAAGAGCAAAAGTAGCAAAGTGCTGAGAAAAAAATAATTATCTGATATATATTAATTTCCTTAATCATATGTTATTAGGATTTTGCATATTAAAACAAGATGTTACTACATACCTATTAGAATGGCCAAAATCCAAAACACTAACAACAAATGCAGGCAAGATGTTAAAGCAACAAGAATTCTCATGCATTATGGGTGGAACGCAAAATGGCACAGTGGCACAGTCACTTTGGAAGACAGCTTAGCGGTTTCTTACAAAACTAAACATACTCTTACCATAAAATGCAGCATTTGTACTCCATTGTATTTACCCAAATGAACTGGAAACTTATGATCACACTAAAACCTTCACACAGATGTTTTTAGTGGCTTTATTCATAATTAGCAAAACTTGGAAGCAGCCAAGATGTCCTTCAGTAGTAAAGAAACTGCGGTGTATTCATACAATGGAATATTAGTCAGCATTAAAAAGAAATAAGTTATCAAGGCATGAAGACACGGAAGAAACAAATGCATATTACTAAGTGAAAGAAGCCAATCTGAAAAGGGTTCATACTGTATAATTCCAACTATATGACATTCTGGAAAAGGCAAAACTGTAGAGAGAGTAAAAACAAAATTAATGGCTGCTGGGAGTTAGAGAGCAGAAAGCGAAGGAAAGACAGAACCCAGAGGTTATTTAGGGAAGTAAAACTATTCTATGTGATACTACAATGGAGAATACATGTCAGTATACATTTGTCAAAACCCATAAAATGTACAACACCAAGAGTAAGCCATACTGTAAACTACAGACTTTGGGTAATAATGTGTCAATGCAGGTTCATGGATTAGAACAAATGTACCACTTTGGTTCCAGATATTGACAGCAGAGGAGGTTGGGGATGTGTGGGGCCAGGAGGTATATGGGAATGCCCTGTACTTTTTGCCTAATTTCGCTGTGAATCTAAAACTTCTCTGCATTAAATAAAAGTAAAGAATTGAATTTTTTTTCCTGAAAATAGTGGCTGTGGATCTAGTACACATTGACAGTGTAGTGTAAAAAAGAAGAGAAAAGATAGAGTCCAGTAAATATCTATGATGCAAGAATAGAGTTTTAGTTCACTAGCTAGTGGGATGTATGCGAAAATATCCCTAAGGTGTCTATAAATGTAGAGATTGACATTTTGAAAAACCAGCAAGAACTTTGTGAGACTGCACTCGTAAATGGATGTCAACATAAATTGGCACAATTTATATGGCTAGGACAGAAAGGAGAATTTTGTCACTGAATTTATGAAAAACCTGAAGGAGAAATATTTTATTTTCAAGAGAATTTTAAAGAATATTGTAAACTGAATAAAATATCATACTGCTACTACTACAAGAACCAGTTTATCTCCATTATTGGTGACAACTTTCAGAAGACTACAAATCCAGTGTCACTCGGGGCTCTGTAGCTCCTAGTTCCTTTGGAAGAACTATAATACAGATATTTTAAGAAAACAGACAGTGCCACGTATCAGCCAGCCTATTTTAATATGTCCTTGCCCAATCAAAATAAATGATGAATTAACCACAAACAACACTGTTAACATTGACTGGTTATTTAAAATATCATAATAAACTAAATAGCACAAGTTGGACACTGACTTTTTAGATAAGTTTTGTTCATCTGTATTTACTTTTATGTTTACTTCCCCGTGTTAATCAACCCATATATACATAGATGTCTACACATTCTCCTCTCAGAATTTCCTGCTTAAAATGTGTAAAAATCATTTTCTTTTGATTGTTAATATAGTATTTGTTCCAAAATCTGTTAACGCTCTCATTTTTTCTGGTAATGTGTTAACTGCTGACAAAAACAAAGTTTTGTTTCCATAGTCATTACATCTACGAACACTTGAGAAATTGTCTCTGAAGTAACAGTATGAATGAAATGGTCACTCACCAATTAAAGACGGTGCTGACAACCATAAAACACATAATTCTGTTTCTGGTCTCTGTATTTGCTACTTTACATTAAATTCTAAATTTAATAAAATATTTCATTTCTCTCTCCCTCTCCAATGTCACCAAAACTTTCCTGCAATATGTGAGAGACTAAAATGCAACCTTACTTGCCCGAGTTCTAATCCTAAGTAGCCACTGTTCAGCAGGCAGGCATGTGTCCCTACAGGAACATGATTCAAATCAAGAAACAGAAAAGTCTTGTTGAAAAAAACTTTCACATTCAAAAACAACACCTTTGTTGATCTCTGAGAGCTCTGGTATGGTTATTCAGCTTGTTGTCAGTTTTTGTCACTAGAACACTGCCACCTTCAGGAAGAAATGTAGGAATCTGCAATTGCGTTAGTGAGGGAATCTGACTAAGAACCCTTGAATCCAAATTCTACACAATCCTTTTTTAAAGCATAGCTATAATGTATCCTACTGAGTTATTTTTTCTATATACCTAAATATTAATAATCTATTTCAGTAGATTGTTTTGCCTTAATAGCTTTTTTCCCTGAATAGCTACACAGTACAGTGAAAAGCTGCCCAGAAATAACAAAATGGAAGATAATTCACTATTATGGATAAAAGTAAAACTTCTTCAGTAAGACCAGGGATTTTCAGGTATTAAATTATAAAACATGAATAACAAGTTCCAAAATATTTTCTGTGCTGAAATAATGAAATATAGAGAGATAAAATATTGGTACACAGTTTTAAAAAATAATTCCATAATCAATTTATACATTTTACAAGAAATATATCTCTTTAAATCCTCTTTGAGGATGCTAAAATAGGATTTTTCCTTTTTATATTCTAGGTCCTCCTTCATTTATCAGTTAACCTAAAAATTAAAAGCAACTTTGTGCCAGCTTTCTAGTGTTTAAATTGATTATTTCAGTTTACATCAAGAATGTTCTTATTCTTTCTTTCCTTTAAAAAAAAATTAGAAGTTCAGCTCTATTTTATAATCTGCTCTCTCAGTCTAATTTTATTTCATTTCCTTTCACTTATTCTTTCCTCTATCTTCTTTTCTATTTTCTTCTTCTCTTCATTGGCTTATTTTTACTTCATTTAGAAAGTCCATTGTAATTAGCCAATTTTTTTAATGTCCTACAAGCAATATATACAGGGCCCTCTTTCTGTTTTCTCTTTATTCAAAATCCATTTCCTATTCAGACAATGCCAACAAGTACTTTTCAAAAACAGGGTTTAAAAAAAAAAATCAAAAGTATAATTATTGTGAAATGCCACAAATATTTTACAAAACACTAATTATAGAGTCAGACTGGAAAGGACATATACACAAAGCCTTCTCTTATTTTAATGCTGTAAGCAGTTTGTCAGATTTTCCCAGGTTAATTTTAAAATTGTACAAATTAAAATTTCAATGAGATAACTTTGGGAAGAAAGAGGAACTTTGCAAAATAACTTTGATATTTCCCTAAGGGAATTGAGTGGAGACAATATCCACTACAAATTAAGTATTTGGAAAAAGAAGATTATTAAAAGAGAAGGTATGCTATCAGATATTAAAATATATAATAATGATTAAAACTATGTGGACTCTGAGAAGAACAGATGAATGGAGTGCCAAAGGACCCTCGTATAGATAAGAATTTAGTATGTATTAAGGCTCAGTTTTTTAAAGTGAGGACAGATTGCTTTTTTAAAAAATGATATTAGAACAATTGGTTAACATTTTGAAAAAAAAAACAATAAAATTAGAACTTCTTCATAAATACACGAAAATGAAATAAATTCCAGAAAAAGTAGAGTGAGCCATTTGAAAATTAAGGTCTAGGCAGTGGCTCTCGCCTGTAATCCCAGCACTTTGGGAGGCTGAGGCGAGCGTATCAGGAGGTTAGGAGTTCAAGACCAGCCTGGCCAACATGGTGAAACCCCACCTCTACTAAAAATACAAAAATTAGCTGGGTGTGGTGGCACATGCTTATAGTGCCACCTACTTGGGAGGCTGAGGCAGAGAATTGCTTGAACCGGGGAGGCAGAGGTTGCAGCTGAGATTCAACCGCTGCACTCCAGCCTGGGTAACAGAGTGAGACTCTGTCTTGAGAAGAGAAGAGAAAGGAGAGGGGAGGGGAGGGGAGGGGAGGGGAGGCGAGGAGAAGGGAGGAGAATAGAGGTAAGAAGAAGGGAGTAGAACAGAACACAAGGGAATGGTAAATAATAATAAAGATAAGAAAAAATATAATAAA